>QZGG01000127.1:0-254070 GCA_006409495.1 Sedum album
CAACATATCACAACGTCCCTTGTGTAGTCTTTGGAAAGGTATGGGTATGGCATTCACTTGTTCAGGTCAGTGAACAGATTCAGGTACTTGACCAATACGCTGAGGTATGTGTGCCAGTCAGATCCCTATCCAGATGCAGAAGGAGAACATGTCTCCAGTAGTGGCACTGAAGTTCAGATCCCAGAAGGTGGACCTGAAGCAACAAAGGGGGACGCAATGGAGATTGCGGACCAACCGACGGTCAAGGTACCGATTGTCGAAGACATCCAGTAAGCAAAGACGCTTATGGCTGAAGCAGGTTCAGGAACCTGAAGACACACACCAGGTATGCGAACCAGGAAAGTTCAAAGAAGAAACCAAGTCCTGAGAGAAGCGCCGAGGTAGTGGATGCTTCAATGCCCTCATTCAAAAAGCTGAGGAGAGAGTGTACAAGTTAGAGGTTCAGGAACCTCGTGATTAAGAAAAGGTTGGTGCAGGGACTTCATGAGATCAGGGATGTGATCAGGGTCGGGAACCTAGTGTCTGGGTCAGGTTCGCGAACCTGAATCAGAGAATGCTAATACCCTTCGCCACCATAGACTTATCCATTCCTTGCTCCCCACCACATTTATCTTTTTTTTGGTATGCACTCTTGACATCTTGCATTTAATTTTGAAGTTTGCATAATTTCAATTTTATTGCATGTTTTGACTAATCCTATTGATGGCTTATTTGTTTAACTCTCTAATCCTTATTTGATGATGCCAAAAGGGGGAAGAGTTATGGGTATCTCACTCAGGGGGAATCATATCAGGGACCTGTCCCTGATACTCGAGTGAGAGCCCTGGTCTAGGTTAAGGGGGAACTGTCCATACTTGTGACTCACTAGATAGATTATGTTCATTTGCTATGCTTTTGTTATATTATCTATCGTGTGTTTGTCATCATCAAAAAGGGGGAAATTGTTAGATCCTGAGGTTCACATCCCTCACGAGGGTGTTGAGGTTCGGATACCTCTTGTGAACTCAAAGGATCACGTACCCATGTTTTGATGATGACAACACTTATCTAATGTCTTTAAACAAGTGTTCGGGTTGCCATACCTGAGTTGAGGACAGAAGGACTTGACAATCACGAAGGACTTGAAAGGATCAAGTACCTGGGATTAACATTCAGGGACTTGAGGAGACATCAGGGACTTGAGGAGACAGCAGAGCAGGTGAGAGATGTCAGAGCAGGTAAGGGAAGTCAGAGAGCAGCTGAAAGACTTCAGAGAGCAGGTAAGGGAAGTCAGAGAGCAGCTGAAAGACTTCAGAGAGCAGGTGAGGGAAGTGATCAGAGTTGATGGGAGATGTCTTGCAGCAGAAATTAAGGACATCACATCAGACACTATTCACATCAGTTCAAGTCCCTGTAGACATCGGTCACTGTTCATCCGAGGACAAGACCCTGCAGATGGGTTTGTATTCAAAATGAGAGGAAAGAACTCATTTTGAACTCTCCCTTCCATTTGAAACTCAAGCACAACTCAAGGAATCTAGAGAGTGATTCAAAGGAGTTGAAGATCTTCTTGTGTAAGGCTAAAGTGCATCAAGAAGATAAGCTTGGAGTTGAAGGTTCTCAAGGACTTGGTGGCAGGAAGACATCCCAGCAGCAGTGCGAGGGATCTCAGGAGCAACCAAGGGTGTTCTGTGTAAGGCTGAAGTGCATCAGAACCCAGATCCTTGGTGTGTGAGAGCTACAACAGATTCAGGGGGAATCGTGTGAAGGTAGCGTCTCTGGAAGTCACGAACAGGGTACTGACCCTGGGTAAGCTGACTTTTGTGTTGTAATAGCTTTTGTTGTTGTTACATAGTACAAACTATTATTTTGTATAGTCGATTGATTTAATAAAGAAATCATTCGACATCATTTCCGCTGTGTTTTACTTTGTGAAGTCCCTGCAGTCTGGGATCAGGTCCCTAACAGTTCCTGAGTCCTTAGATACACTAACCACGGTCCTTCAATTCTTAATACTTATACATCTGCATCTCGATTGTCTAGAAACCTACTGAACTGGTAGAAACTTAATATTTGGACTCGAGTCAATGTTAACGTTTGTATATATTTCTGCACCACATGAAAATGGTTACTCTCAGTTACTTCCATTTCAAGTGAAAAATAACCTGAAATGTACTTAACAAAACTTTTACAGTTTATTGACGCATGCCGGACTATTATCTTCGACATACATTTATGATCATTTTGATTGATCAAGCATTACTAGGTTTCTTCCATGTTGATGAAATGTCTGAGACAGCTTCTCCAACAGTCATGTAAAGACCACCTACTTCAAATGCTTCTAATGCTTGTGATTTGTATAGTTTTTCCATCACGCTTGCTGTAGGATTCGCCAACACGAGCTGATAAAACAAAAAGTTCTTATGTTGTTAGATTTACGTCTCTTCTTCTTGACAAATTCAATCAATGAGGTATAGAACTGTATAGATTCAATGTCAATGGCGAAGATGTACCTGCAGTGATCTGTTATGGAATATCTTTCGAAGCTCACGTAGTGCATCGATGCCACTCGTGTCAATTGCAGTCACAGCTATACAAAGAAGTTACATTTTAGACTTGTCTATGTGTAGAGTATACTAAAGCATTTAAGAGTATGTATGTAATGTCCTTTAAGTAACTTACCAGTCATATCGATGATTATACATTTTAAAGCAGCTCCATTGGCCGCACGTACTCTGTCTTCTTCTTCGCGCACCCATCTTAGAATCCTAGATCAATCAAAAGGAAATGAAAATGATCAAGCTGTAAACCTTACACCTTGAGTCACTTTTATGATTATATGTTCAAGACAAAAGTTATTGATAGAAATGAGTTAAACTTTTGCTAACCTTTCCTGGAGATATGTTGAGTTTGCGAAGTACATAGGTGACTCAATGCCTAAAATGAGGAAGGAGGGAACACTCAAAGCTTGTTTGTATCGGTTAAGGCTTTGGAATGAGTCTGTCCCAGGAATGTTGCCTAGAGCAGTTGTATTAGGCCTTGTCACATTTACCAAAATCTTAAAAACTGACACTCCAACCTGTAATTTAAATTTTACGAAAAATAAGTCTTGAACATAACCCTACTGATATGAACAATGTAACTTACCGCGATGGCCAAGCCCATAGGAACGGAGATGAATAGAACTCCAAAAAAGGAACAAAAGCAACATAGAAAGTCCAATTTATCGACTTTCCATAAACGTATTGCTTCTCCATAGTCAATCAAGCCTATCACTGCTGTGATGATGATGCAGGCCAAGATAAGATTCGGTGTGTAATGGAATAAGGGCATCAGAAACAACAATGTCACCAACACTGTTGCTGCCATGACAACATTTGAAACTGCAGTTTTAGCTCCAGCATTATAATTCACAGCTGATCTTGAAAATGACCCTGTGTACAAAAATTGTCTTGGTTAAAATACATATGCCTAATCAGTGATCGAGTAGTCTATATGTTCAGGAAGTTTTTTGTAGCAGTAATTACCCGTTGTCACGAAACAAGAGGTGCAACAACCAGCCATGTTCATAAATCCAATGGCCATCATTTCCTTGTTAGCATCAACTTGGTAGTTTTTCAGAGCTGCAAAAGTTCTCCCCACGGCGATTCCTTCCTAGTAATATTCCAAAAAAATAACGCGCCTTTATTTATATGCATAAGAAATTTCTCATTGCAAAATCTATACATAAAATATATTGCAATGAATATACATGCAAAGCCAGTATTTTGACATACTGTGAGGGACAAAATGCCAGTGATGATGCCAGTTTTGATAGCAAGTCCTAAGAAAGGGCCATGAAAGAACAACATGTTGGCTGATGGTGGATTCAATCCCTTAGGTAAGTACCCAATCTGCACAAGTTAACAAAGATAAATTCCAACTTCTGTAAACAAAATAAGGTACACTAATCGCACATTCATGAAATAAATATTAGAATACTTACAACAGATATTTTATCAGTTTTGGACTTAATCAGGAAGACTATTAGGGTTGACAAGATAACTGAGGTTAAAGGAGCTGCAGCAGAGACCCAGAAGTGCTTTGGATATTTCATGCTCTGGATCGGAATCAACTACATTTAATGATCAACTGCCCAAACAAGCCATTATTTGTACATATGGAAATCTCATGTAAATATACCAAAATTTCTTACATATTTCCTTGTGGCCAGTAAAAAGATCAAAAAACAAGCTCCCATTACAATTGTCTGCCAAGACCACTGCACGTAATATACCGCAAATATGAGTGATACTAGTCGATATGATAAAATTTGTCACAAATAATATTTTGGATGGAAAATTAGTATCCATCATAACCACAAACTGTTAACTTCATTTTCACGCAAGCATATATCGGTTATGTGATTAAAATCATTCTAAACTACTTTGCGTGAGGATAGAAAATTGATAAATATCTTTGTGTGCCTAACATCACCAGTATATATATTGAATTATGATCTCTTTACTTTAGAATGTGCTTTTTGTTGGGATTTTAGATGAAAAGGTGAAGAAAATGAATAGCTCAACCAAACTTAAATTGACCAACGACTTATTTCCCTTTTGCAAAGCATATCAAAAATCTCATGCATATAATAGGGATATGTAGAGAAATGGGAATGTATGTGTAGTACCTCATGGGTGTTTTTGAAAACGGAAGTCAAAACCGGAATAATCTGCATTTTGGTAGTGAAATGGGTGATTCCAAGTAATCCTTTCAACTGTTGCAATGCGACAATGACTGCAGCTCCAGCCATGAAACCTACCAGTGTTGCTTTTGAAAGAAAGTCAATCACAAAGCCAAGCCTACAAAGAAAAAAACATCAATACATATATATAAAGGCCAATTTATAAAAATATAACAAGAAGAAAAATTGAGAAAAAAACCTGAAGATGCCTAGGGATGCTTGAAATAAACCAGCAAAGAATGTTGCAGTGAAAGCCAACTTAAGATACTGAGTTGGGTCGCTGGCATAAGTCACTGTTTCAGTTAACATGGTGCCCATCACAAGGGAAGCAATGGATACCGGACCGACGGCCAAATGCCTAGAGCTCCCTAGTACGGCATATATCAGTGGTGGTAAGAAGCTGGAATCTGTTGCAAAATTTTAAGATGGAGAATTTAGTCAATCAAAATCATTTGAGTCAATATCAAGTTTATTAAAAATTGAGCAAATAATAAGCTTTTTTCAATCAATATGTACTGTTAAATTTTAGAATGGAGGACCAAACTGAAGTTGGCACTTACAAAGTCCTATTATTGGAGGTAGATTAGCAAGTTTGGCATAACTTATTCCCTGAAAATTCGACACGTAAAGGCCTTTAAGAATATAAAATAGAGAAATACTTTCAGACATAATGATATAAAAGGTGAGATAAGAAAATGATGTTATATGGAAATCAGCCACGTCAATTTATGAAGAATAAGTATCAATGAATTCAGGGAAGAGAAGATATAAAAGAAGAGGTTTGCATGCCTCAAATTAAATGAGAGATAATCAAAGTTAGGGAGCATTAAATTAGCCACTACTAAAGTCAATTCCATTTTAATAAGTAACAAATTTAATGGCATCCATCAAAACCAAGTAATTAAAACTCTCTCTCACTCTCGGTTGCATGCAATACTGACACAATAACTAATGAGAGAAATCAGATAGAGAGAGAGAGTCGGAGACACAAACCTGAGGGATGGCAAGACTCGCAATGGTTAAACCAGAGATTACATCAGACCTAAAAAGCTTCAAGTTATAATCAGGACCCCATTCGAAGACAGGGAACAAAAACTGCAACCCTAGAATAAATTTCTTAATCCGGGTTTGGTTTTTGAAACGGTGTAAAGGATCTTCTGGGAAGAAAATCTCAGATGCTCTATGTTTCAATTTTTTGAGACTGCTTTGATGTGGTGGCAAACACACCTTGTGCACTTCTACTGCTCCTTCTTGCCGTTCCACTTGTTGCATGTTAACCACCGCTCCTATATCATCATTTGAATGGTCTATTCTCACACTAAAACTATCAATCCTGTTGGAACTTCCACCCATTCTCTATCAAACTCTCTCTCAAACCCTCTTTCTATCTCTTTTAAGATTCTGACTAAATGGAAGTAGAAAGCAGATATTTATACAGCAAGAGAGTCTTGTTTAAAATGATGATGTGCACAGTAATTTATGCACCGCCCGGTTTGGTGTGTCTAAAAAGACCTCCTCACTTTTTCAATATCCTTCTGAGAACTTACGCCACCATTTTCTTCAAACTTTCTAATTCTCATTTTTGTCACTTTAGACCTAACTTTAAGATATAATTAGGGGAGACCCTTAATTACATCCACGTTCTTAAATTACATTCGTAAAGATACATCTCAATCGTTCATCTCATACATTGTTTTATCAATTTGCTGACATGTGGCAACCACCAACCCACTTGCATCCACTAACCCAAAAGGTAGACACGTGGTTGAGATGTGACCTTATGACTGTAATTTAAGGATAGGAATGTAATTTAATCAATGACTGAAAACTTACACATCTCACAAATATTTGACGGTCGTTCTTGATATCCTCCCTATATATATATATATCTCATCAGTTGAATTATTTAAATTAACATTTAAATTATGTCTTACTTGGATAAGGTTCAGGAAGACATGTAAGTTTTCATGAGACGGAAGGACATCATCTGAACCGTCGTTGATTAATATTAATCCAACGGACGAGATTTAAACTATAAATAACCGTCAAATCCAACCATCCGTGTATTTTGCAAACTCAACCGCCCATGGTAAGCAAACCTTAACTTTAATCTCAACCGCCAGATTAATTAAATTAATGATTGAGATATTATCCTTCCGTCGCAAATATTTAATGTCCTTCTAAAACTTAATCATGTCTTAATATTTTACAAATATTTATGTTTTGTTCTTACACTTTTCCCCACCAAATATAATGCTTTATATTTTAAGAATTTAATAGTTTCCGTGGATTTGCATTACCAAAGAAGCATTAAATATAAATGGATCTAAAAAAGGGTCGGTTGGCTAAATATGCCACTCTCATCCTAGCAGATGAGTGCTGTATGAATATCAAGACATATGGCTGACATAATTTGTGGAAACTAGAAGGGTTGGCGCGTTCGGCCGACCCTTTTTAAAAAAAAAAAAAAAAAAAAAAAAAAAAAGCCCACCAAGGGCTAGCCTAGTGGCAGTGGAGGTTGTATTATAAGCCACACGTCATGGGTTCGATTCCTGGTGGGTGCTAAAGCAGTGGGGCTTTAGCGGGGTGGGTTTTTAAAAAAAAAAAAAATATATATATATATATATAAATGGATCATTTTGACAAAAGTTTTATTATAATAGTAAGTAAAACTCGATAATTTGTTTTGAATATGTAGTACCCGATATAGCCTAATCCGAATACACATGTCAAATATAGGATAATTCCGAAAACCAACCATTTACAGTAAAAAAAACATAAAAAAACCAACCTTTCGATGCCCCAACGATGATAAATCATTTAAAATCTAATGCATTTTCTCAAGTGGATTTTTAACAATTACTCGTTAAACCGGATTCCATTAAACTATATACCACCCACCGACTGTTACCATTAGATTCTTCAATAAATAGATGTAATTTATCTAAAGTATAAAAAGAAGAAAATTTAAAACAATCCCAGACACTAAAAGTATTTCGGATTAGGATCAGGTGCAGCATACTGCAATTTACAGCCAAATAAATTTAAATTTTAAAATTTAAAATATTTTTCAGCTACAATTTTCTTAATAAGTAGTAATATCTCAATCAAAAAAAAATAAAAAATAAGTAGTAATATAGGATTTACTAATTAATATAAAATTTAATTTTTTTGGATAGTTCCAGCGACATAAGATTTTTGAATATTGTTATTTTATTTTTTAGTTTGTAAGACATGATTTTGAATTTAGATAAAATAAATTAAATAAAAAATTTAATATTTTTGTAAAAATTTGTTCCTTTATAAACGGGTTCAGTAGATAAAATATTGTTATAGATTAGGATAAAAAATAAAAATTGTTTTAATAAATAAAATTTTGAAATTATATGGTTATATAAAAGGGTTTAGTATTTTCAAAGATAGGATTTAGATTAGGATAAAATTCATATTTATCTGCTATAAAATGCTGTATGCAGCACCGGATCCTAACCCAAGTATTTCCCTATGCGCATTACATATGACATTTAAGCATTCTGGATTAAGTTACTATGTTATAATTTTTTTTACTCTCTTAGTCTTTAAATTTGAATATTTTTATGCAATGTATTTTTTGACTTTATTTGTACTTTATGGATTTTGAAGTTTTGCTTTTATTCAACATAACTGTTACCTAGAGGGAACGCCTATGGTAAAGTTGATAGATGGTCTGTATCAAAGGTTCATGGTAAATTTGTGGCCAAAATATGATGGCTTTTCAAAATCATCCTACGATAATGCACACAGTGATGGCTGATCATAATTTTCACACATAAATTTTAATAAAAATTACGCAGAATTAAAACGACATTGTTTACATCTAAAACTACGCTATATGCTGAAAGTTAGGTATAAATTTGATAGGGAGAATGACGGGAGGGCATCCACAAGTTTACAGGTTATGTGGCTACTGGAAGCAGTAGAAGTTATATGCTGTTTATTTTGGATACTTATAGGTATTGTGTGGCTGTCAAAAAAATTGTGTGCATTGCATCTCAAACATGCAAATTTACAACGATGTCGTTTTGTTCGTAACATAATTCTATTGTAGGAAATGATTTAAGGAGGACAAAATAATTAATGTGAGACAGAAAGACACATCATCTCGATCATTGATTTCTATCAATCTAACGGTTAATATTAATAATATTCAGTCCATAACTGCCCCGTATTTTTTTCCTTATTCATATAAATTTTAATTAAAAATTAATTTAATCTCAATCATTATATTATTCTAAATCAAATGTTTAAATCTTATGGTTTCAAATTTTTTATTTATCTCACAGAATCCCAATCCTTCTATTTTATATTCATAAGAAATATTGTTTTAAGCCTTTTCGTCTCAGATATGCTGCAATTGGCGGACCAGGGCTCATACTCTAAATCTTCAATAAGTAAGAGTAGCTAGGGTTGCACAAAGAGCGGTGGAAATTGCTAAAGGGAGCATTTGTTTCTTCCAACCCTACTTTTTTCTCATTTTCTATATTAAGGACTAGGGCATATTCTTACCTCTTTACAGGGAAATCTTTTTTTCTTTCCTGGAAAATCTTCAAGTGCACACATGGTGTGACTTTGACAAGTCGATTTATAGTTCAATATTGATAAAAAAGAGCACAAAGTAGTAAGTATTGACAATGCTTGGTAGGGTTTTATGTAGTAATTATTTTTCTAAGATTTCTCATGATTAAAAGTTGGAGGAATAAGGTGGAAAAAGGAACTGTTAACCTAGCAAACCCACTAAAATAGATAGGGAGAAATGATAAGAGGAAGCATATAGGGTCTTGACAAGGTTTATCCTTTGGAATATTCCATTTTTCTATCATTGGAATAACCCATTAGATGTGCTATTTGCCTCTCTCAGTCTCTCTAGCTATATATATTTGTGTTTTTCATTTTCCTCCTTTTTGTTGTGTTTACAATCATTGTGTTTTGTTTTGAACTTAAACTATTCTTGCAATCAACTGAAATGGGCTGATCAGACTTCAGAGAGGTGGAAACAAGCGTTGTACACCAACATTGACATTTAATGATGAAGTACACTTAAAGATTGTTGTAGTTTTCTGACTAGGGGAGTGCAGAAACACATTTGAACAAGGCATAGTGCAATGACTCAAATCTATGAAGGAGATGCGTAGAAATCCACTAGCAAATTTATTCTGGTTTGATCTCATATATGTTTCAAAAGTCCTCAACTCGTGACTCATGATCGTGCAACTCAAGATAAAACTAATGATCGTGCAACTCAAGATAAATTAACAGTCATTCTCATTATCATGCGATTTGAGACAACTTCAAAAAGTGCATATATATACTCAACAAAATATATTTCAGTGGTCTTAAAAACATTCATTTTTCAAATCAGAAGTTGCAGTGTTGCACTGTGAGAGCAATAATATTAAAGGGAGTTGTTACTCCCACCCCCAAGACAAAACACCCATGTCAACTTTACCATTTTACCCTTCATTCAAATCATAATTATTCTTAAGTCATTTACTTATTTGTATCTTGTTTAATTATATTAAATGTTAATATTTTTAATTCTAATTTTCTTTATATTATTTTAATTATTAAATATTTTTGCAATTTTTAAATACTTTAAAAAATAAACAAAAATATAATTAACATTAAAACTAATTTAATATAACTATTTATTATTAGTAGTATTTTAGAAAATGCTACAAACAATTAAAACGCCATAAGCAAATTTATTCAATACTAGTCAAATAAAACATAAAAGCGTTCAAACTAGGCCTGACACTTTTTCGGGTTTTAGTAAAAAAATTTAAACCCGTACCCGACCCGCGTAGTAAAATTTCGGGTTCGGGTTTATAGATTTAAAAAAAGTTTAACCCGTACCCGTACTCGACCCGCGTATTTTGAATAAATAAATATTATAAATAAATAAAAAATGGATCTAAAAATATTATAAATAAATAAAAAGTGAATAAAATAATAGAATAAGATTCATAAACTGTTATTTAGTCCTTGAATAACTTGAAAATAATAATTTGAGCAAAAAAATAAACATGATTTGTATATCAAATAGTATTATGAATATATAAATATGTATTTATAGGCAAAATGCGGGTTTGCGGGTTTGATTAAAAATTATATATTAAACCCGTACCCGAACCCGCAGTGTTCAAAACCCGACCCGAACTACAAGTAATTTCTTGACCACAATACTTAAAAAACATTCAACAATACTTAAAAATAGATAAATAAAAAGTAGTCATTTCTAATCAATATTTCCTCCAAATGTTGTTCCTGGAGGCCCCGAACCCGTTATATCATTCCATAGATTAATACGTGTCTGATATGAAAAGTAAATAATTTTGCAAAAAATTGCATGCATTTGTCACATCACTGATCAAAAATAAATAATTCTGTAAAATTTGCATGCATTTGTCACATCGCTAGTCAAAACCAATAATGTATTTCATACACCCACACATGTAAATGCGACAACTACCATACACTACAAAATAAAAAGTAAATGATTTTGCAAAAAAATTGCATGCATTTGTCACATCACCGGTCCAAAATAAATAATTCTGTAAAATTCGCATGCATTTGAGTTCATAAATTAAAATAAACAAAATACATAAAAGTATGACATTTTTAAATTTACGCAGATTTTAAATAATTTTATGTTCTAATTTGTATAATATATATTTAAATAAAATATTAAATATCAGAAATTTTATAAATATGCTACCTTAAAAATTAAATGGAATTATTATAGTATAAGTAAGTATGAAAAAAGAAAAGTAAATAAAATGAGAAAATGGTATAATTGGAAGAAAGAGAGATTTTGAGGGGGTGTTTTGTCTTGGGGGTGCAAGTAACACCACATATTAAAGTAGACAAAAAATTCTAGACACATGACAACATAGTTAAAGAGCTTTTATCCCCGTCCTTCAAATTTTATTAATTTAAAAGTCAACCATGGTACACTGAAATCTGGTCATATAAGCTGACAGAAGAACCCTTTCTTTAAAAAACAAAAAATATTTATGATGCATTTTTTGAAAGTTAGCTTTAAGTTGAACAATAGGGTTCCTAAAAAACCGTCTCATAATGCATAATGTACAGACCGTACTCTATCTCAGAATCTGAACTACACAATGTGTTAGTATATGAAATCTCAAATGTCAAACAACGAGTCTCTTTAAGTGGAGCAACATGAGCTCTTTGATGGAATTACTTGTCCTGGTCCAGGGACGATGATTTTCTTGCCAGAGAGGACGGTGGGGTTACTGTTATTGCCTTGACTTTCACCTGCCGTGATTTTATTCTTGTTAACAATGTTGAAGATCTCAGTTAAGATGGTTGTGAATGCTGTTTCGACATTGGTAGCCTCCAGTGCGGAAGTTTCTAAGAAAAACAATCCTTCCTTTTGCGCAAATTCTTTGGCATCTTCTGTTGGTACTGCTCTCTGGCTCTCAAGATCACATTTGTTCCCAATCAACATGATGACTATGTTTTTGTCGGCGTGTGCTCTCAACTCCTCTAGCCAGCGAGGTATGTGGTCAAAGCTCAGACGTTTGGTAATGTCATAAACTAACATTGCACCGACAGAACCTCTGTAGTATGCACTTGTTACTGCTCGATACCTGCGGGTAAGTTCGGGTAAATACCATAGCCCACAAAATCAACTACTGCACTACCTAATTTTTGAGAGCGAGAGAAGTATGATGTTCCTCAAAAACTTAAAGAGTAAATATTGACACAATAAAATCCTATCCATCTGTAGATATGGATACAGCTGATTAGCGCATTACCTATTATGTGTTCAAAAACATAAAAGACTTCCATTTAACATAATTTTGGAGTGTAAAGGGAAAAGACTGATACTTGACCAATCTGCATCCAAAGTTACAAAAGTAGGAAATAATTTTGCACACCTAAAAATAATAATTTTAAAAGTTAAGAGATTGATTTTGGATTCTACTCCATTCTCATAGATAAAACATCCTCGAAAATCTGTGTCGATCTGTGTCTTGCAGAAAAATAGATGAAATGCACACTCAAAATCTCTTTAGATAATGTTACAAATATTCCAACTATCAAAACAGAAAACTGGCAACACGATACATAAGCTGGCAGTAGCATCAGACTAAAAACTTAACATTTTCCATACATGCAAGCATAGAAATACAACAATAACCAGCAAAAGTATTCCTGTCAACAACAATTGCAACTGCATCACGGACAAACTCATAATACTAAGCCAACACTTACGCAATTACAAGCAGAGTTATTTGCATTGTTTTAACCACTAAAGTTCAGCTTAAAATCATATTCAACTGTTTCGAGTGATATATATTCTTAAAAATTACAAAGATTTCCTGAATACAAATCCACAAATAAAATTCTGAATACCCTAATCTGACATACCTTAGTAAACATCTGCAACTCAATTTCATATCTCTTTCCTTTCTACCAATCAACAGAATTCCGCAAATTGAATACAAACACCAGATCACCACAATCCAAAATCAAGCAAATGAAATCATGGAAGCAGAAGCAACATCAAGCATAGAAATTTAAAACATCCTAAGATAAACAAAAACATGACAAAAAGGGTACAAAGCTCGTACCTTTCCTGGCCAGCAGTGTCCCAGATCTGCGCTTTAACACTCTTATGCTGAATCAAAAGCGTCCTTGTCTGAAACTCAACTCCGATAGTCGCTTTGGAGTCCAAACTGAACTCGTTACGAGAAAATCTAGCAAGTATTTGTGACTTCCCAACAGCTGAATCTCCAATCAGAACCACCTTGAACACGTAATCGATCTTTTGACTCGCGTCTCCGTACCCGGTCGCCATCTCTTTCTATCTGCTAACAGATTGATTTGGAATGAAAGAGATTTGTTTAGTTGTTGCTGCTGCTTTACTCGATCTTTTGAATGATGGGTTGGTCCTTAATTTTTCTACGGTGAGACTGAATCAAGTGAAGAATCGATCAATGCTTGTTTGAAATATTATCCAATGAGAAGCTGCCAAGTGTTTTGAAAATGAGGTTTGCTTACGTGGCTTAATTTTGATGGATTAGTTTGTTGATGTGTGAGACAGCAGAGCATTGCTGGACGTGGGAAACGGGGAGCATGTTTTGGATACTTTGTCGCAGGATTCGGTTCATTTGCGACTCAGGTTTAAGCCTGCGATCCCTGTGACCCAGAAAATAACCGTTGGATCAATTTAATCTAACGATCCAAAATTCATGTTTTTAGTATACGGTTTTTTTCTTTTAGCGTCTGCACAAATGTATATTCAAATGTGCATATAGTTAAGTAAAAAATGCAAATAGTTAAAATGTCAATCTGCACAAATGCACAGGATCGTAAAGGAACCGGGCTGCTTATTCACTCGGCATGCTGCAAAAAACGACGCCGTATTGATTTGTTTTGCTGGGAGAATGAAGCAAAAACAGCAACCGTGCTAGGTTGAAACTCGAAATGTGTGTTTTTAAATTAGGATTAATTGCAGTAAACCACCACTATAATATGCCATTTTGCAGAAAACCACCACGATATCAAGAAATTACCAAACGAGTATATTATAATGCTGCAGTTAACCAAAAACCACCATTGACCTAACTCCGCCAGAAACTGTACAACACGCGCCACACGACGCGTGGGTATTCAACTTCAATTTAGACAATTACAGAAAATCACCATTATAATATCTTGTTTTGCAGAAAACCACCATTTTAACAACTAAGTACGAAATGACTCTATTATAATATCCTCATTGTCAAAAACTACCTTATGAATATTTAGGTAACGCTAGGTAATCTTTGATTAGCAAGACATTATTACTCTTCCTACAAAATTACGGTTCATTAAACAAAACCTAATAGAAGCAAATAAGTTGCGGATGCGGTGAGAAGCTGTTATATTTCTTTAATACATAGTTGAATCTTTAATACGTAGTTGAATCTTTTAGATCAATATAGTACAACAGCTATAGTTTAAAAGTAGTGATGTAATAAATCATATTTCATAGAAATAAAAGGAGGGAAATTATTTATATTTGAATCGGACAGTCGGCAGCCATTCCATATTGATAATTATAAACTCTCAAACATGATTTTCTTTTGCATTTTCTAGCATTATTTTTTTCATTGACATCCATCAAGATTTAATTGAAGCATCATGTAGCTAGTAGACATTTATAAAAGAGTTAAATTATCGTACGAGCCTCTGATTAGCATTAACAGTGCAGTTGGTAGTACTTTGATAATCAATTATTTAAATGGTGTTTTTCGTAAAACAGATATTATAATAGTGGTTTTTGGTAATAAACAAAAATAAAAAATATTATTTTATTGCCACGCGTACACGCACTTAACAGAAGTTTTAACGGAACAGTAGGGCTGGTGATTTTTGGTTAACGGCAGCATTATAATATACTTGTTTGGTAATTTCTTGATATCGTGGTGGTTTTCTGCAAAATGACATATTATAATGGTGGTTTACTGAAATTGTCCCTTTTAATTAATCTGATTGGCAGTGATTATTGAAAAACCATTCTTCCTGACATTAGGAAGGGCGAAAACAATAATAACTACAGCAAGCAAGATTTTAAGAATACACTTCCTACTAAATCCCATACACAAAATTTTCAGTCTCTCAATGTTTCATTTTCATACTTCTATTTGTAATTAGAGTATATTATAGAGCTCTCAAGTTTACAAAATAAAGTAGTAAAGATTCCCAAATGAGGAAATAATGGAGCGAGACTTCCATGCCATTAAAATAAAATCTAGTGCGCTGAATCATTGGTGGCGAGATCCAACGCTTGCTTCCGAAATCCTTCTGCTTTTCATCTTCAGGTGGTGCACCTTACTTGGAGCCAGGAGGGGGCGTCGGTGGCAATCGGTTGGGAGTGCGTCGACCATTGGAGCTGGATCTTGGACCAGCTGAGTCTGATCGCGAGTATGCAGATCCATTTGCTGCACCATCAAAAGCTGATCGCCATTCATCTGAAACTTGCCCATTTGCCCTTGGGCTACTTTCTGTTTAAAAAGGCAAACCCACATATTAGCTCACAACTTAAGTGACAAGAGGTTCTGTTTAGGAAGAAAAAAAGTAAAGCTCCAGGATACAAGTACCAGATCCATTTGACCACTCAGAAGCAGCTGCAGCACTGTTGTCGTGAATACTAAGTTGTCGTGTCAGTTTCGAGAGCAAAACTGATTGCTTTTGGACGCGTTCTCTTCTACGCTTTGCATTTTGATCTTCTTGAAGCAAATCTTCAATTCGTGCCGTGCTTTGGCCACTGCAACAGAAAATAAAATAGAATGAAGCATACATGCATCTACCTACCAGCTGCTCAGTTCAGTAATTCCATTTCAATACACTAACCCAATCTATCAACTCAAACATTCAAAGTAAGGTAACCTGATGGAGCTGTACAACTGGTTCAACATGTCCTCCTTAGCCTTTTCAACTTGGCAAAGAACAACTGCCTGTTCAATTAATTCCATTCATCAAGAACTTAAACTCAATACCAAAATAATCAAGTCAAAACCACATACACAAACGAAAAAGAATTACTTTAGGCACATTAGCGGCAAGACTGTTCAAAACTGCTTCCACGTAACCACGGACTTCCTGCGCCATCCACCGTAATTCTTCTTCTGGATCAACAGGTCGTCTTGACATAGTGTCCTGAACAATAGAATGGAAACTAATAAAGAGAGAACAATTCTTACAAAACGAGCATGTGTTCAATCTCAGTCTCACAACGCATATGGCTTAGTTCATGATAACTAACCAATGAACCGTCAGAATGACTTTGACGCATTGTTGGACCAGATTCAGGAACTGCACTCTTAGTTTTACTTCCCTTGGGCAGTTCACCTGCAAATCCTAACTTGCTGAGCCATTCAACTTTGTCTGCCATACTCTCAGCTTTCAGCAATACACTGTTATGAGCTGCGTCAAATAAAGTTATAAAATTATAATTCAGCTAAAAGAACAAAGTTTAGGTAGACAGGATGACTGGATGAGAATGACATCGTGCAGAGCAAGGGAGAGATAGTGCAATATACCTTTCAATACCGTTTTGTAGGGTACTTTGTTTGTTATTTTAAACGCTAGGCCACTGCCCTTGCCAGAATCGGGTCCATTAGCCTTCTTGTCTTTCTTACTTTTTGAGGGAGCTTCGTCTTCTTCAGAAGCTTCTTCAATAATACATTCCTGGATTTGTTGAAATTCAAGATATGAGAACTGAGAAGAACCATATCTATTACTTAGGTATTAGGCCAGTGATTCTTGTATCACTTAACAAAGCCAATACCAGTAGTTGACAGTAAAAAAATGATCAAAAATGTTTATTTTCTTCATCTGTTGACAAAATGTAGTCTTTAAAGAAAATAAAAACCTCCAACGGGATGACACCAGAAAAATGTCTCTCTTCTTCCTTTTTGGTATAACCAAGCTGCAGAAAGGCATTGAAGGTGTTAACATACCAGTAGAAAGACCACCTAGTGATTCTATGAGATGATACCTTGCCAGTTTTCTGATTCAACACAAACCACCTGCGCTTCCACCCATTGCTTTTAGAACTTTTCTTCAACATATAGCCTGAAAAATTATAGTAAAGATATATCAGTAAAAAGCAATGTCGTAGATTTGTCGACCAACAGCTGATTTTACAAAAGTACAGGTGGAAGGTAACATTACCTGCCGTTATTTCGCCACCAGGGCCAGCAGTCTTTAAACCCGAAACTTCTTGAACGTCTTTATCAGACAGACCAGCCTTATCTTTGAGAGTCTTAAGAATGCCACCACCTGTTTGGGGACTTGCTGCCTAAAAGAAATATCAAAATAAGTTACATGAAAAGTGTTAGGCCTCGAATTGGCCTACTCACATAAATGGTTGATTAAGTACAATGATTAATAAATAAACACTATTTGATCAAATAGTACCCTGTTTTGCGATGCATCAGCTTCAGATCCTTTCTTGGTGGATCGATTTCTCAGTTCATCCTCTCGACGCTGTCTCTCCATCCTAGCCGATTTGAGAAACAAATATCAAAGAACTGGGGTTAATGGTTAAAACATTGGATGCTGAAAATAATGTACTATAATGGGGTGTATTACAATTAAAATAATGGGATGTATTACAATAATAATGGGGTGTATTGCAATGAAAAGGTGGTTATTATAGAGGTGGCGAAGTGAGAACCATGTACTATAATGTCTTAAAGGCGTGCCATTCTGATTGCCATTATGATCTAGGAACTTGACTCAACATAATGCTCATTGGTTTACCTTCTCTGGACTAGACGGATAAAATGTTGAGGCGGAACAAATGCTCGTTCCATGTCAACCAATGCAACAACCATTTTCTTAGCCTCATTCTTAAATACATCTAAAGCAGCACTTGCAATAGTGACCACCTGTTGAAGGTTTAATAATAAATTCAAGTCCAAATTCAAGAAAAAAATCAAGTATCTTTTGCCAAAGAAATATAAAACAACAGCTGATGCAGAACATACTTCAGTACTAGAAAATGTGACGATGCTGTCTAGGGAATATAGCAAAATATAATAGTATTGATTAATACCTCTCTTTTAAAGGGGGGATATCTTCCAAGGCCTGGGGTAGCATTTGCAGCGGCAGAAACTATGTCTACCAGAACTCGGTGTACCTAAATTTCATTAACAAAGAAGTTTTAGCATGTAAATCATTACATTCGAAGTACAAAATCTGAAATAAAGTCCACATTATTTGACTGAAGTTCACCTCATCAACACAAAGCTTTGAAGGTTCTTTTGCAAGCTCAAGGACTATTTTTATCAACGACCTCAAACCTTTCTCAGGTGATATAAGATAAGGTTGATAGCCATCTGCTTCTAGAACAATCTGAAAAGAAAAAGACTTTAGGGAAAAATAAAAGATACACAATAGATAACCAGCGAGGAGTAAAAATAAGTCTGCAGTATCGCACTCTTTTGACATTGTTGATATCAAAGTGTCTATCCAAGGGTAGTTGCTTGATCCTATTTGGAAAGTTTCCCTCAAAACTGGCAACCACCTTCCAACCAGCTCCCTGAATTTTTTTATTCAATTAATGAGCATTACAATACATTTGAAAACTAGGCAGAATGTATGGAACGGAAATATGCTATAATATGCAAGGAACAAGTCAAGGAGCTACATATCTCAGCCAGTTCCAAATACAATTTTGGGTGGTGTAGTTATAGTTGTGTGAATTAATGAACCAAACATTATGTGAAAGAGATCGTCTTCATCATACTTGA
This sequence comes from Sedum album, assembly GCA_006409495.1. NCBI lineage: Eukaryota > Viridiplantae > Streptophyta > Magnoliopsida > Saxifragales > Crassulaceae > Sedum > Sedum album. The sequence goes on from QZGG01000127.1 coordinate 19,018, forward strand.
CAATAAAGTCTACCAATACTTCTTGTTTTAACGGAGTTTAATAGCAACATCAGACAATGAATTCTAAGATGTACAAAACTAATATTCCCGAGATGCCAAGATTTATATTTAATAAACATTTAAAACAGAATGTTATTAGTAGTGCCATACCTCACCGCCAGCAATGTGTTGGAGAAACTTTTCCTCAAATTCACGACAAAGTTCCAGAGCTATAGCCCTCGTACCTTCTGCACTATGCACCAGCTGCTCACCAAGTCTCACCAGCTCTTCCTCAACAATCTGTGACTTACCTTGCAACCTGACATGCATTTTACTCATAAATAACAGTTGCAGCCTCTGAAGGTTAACAACTGGATGATTCCCGAATGAACAAGCAACATGGAGTTTGGAACAATGTAAATATTTGAAATGAAAACAAGTAAACTCGCAAGCATCATCTCACCCGGAAAGCAGGTTAGGAACTCTAACTTTCATTCGATTACGAATCTGATGGGCCAGCGCATCTATCAATGCTACCCTCCCAAGCTTACTTTGCGGCACTCCTGTCAAAATTGATCTGAGAGACTCAGTTTCAGCCTTCCAAGCAGTTTCCAGTGAATTGTCCGATCCACTAGAGCCTGATTGCGCAGAAGCAATAGAAACAGATTGGCCAATTAAAGCCACCCATGGAATATCAGCCGTCTTAGGCGGTCCTTGATTCAATAAGAGGGCCTGAACAGCGGCAAGCGCCTTCGGTTCGGAAGCAGCTTGATCAATTTTGCTAATTACTCCAACCGTTCTGGTACCTAAATTAAGTTAATCGTCCAGAAATGAGATCAAATAAAGAAATTATATATACCTGAGCTTAATAGTGAATTATAGTAAACCCACCATCTGAATCATACTGCTTCGCTGCTCGTAGGGCTCGGGATGAAGAAATTTCTGGTGCTTGGGCAGCAGGAACAACAACTAGCAATATGGCATCATTGTGCTCCACAAAATCACTTATCTAATGTAGTTCAAATAAAACCAGATGAACAAACACTGATAAAATAGGTGAATTTAAATAGAAGAAGAATCAAATATTCACCACAGAATCATCCATTCCACGCTGCTCCAATCCAGGTAAATCAACCAGTTTAAGAGGAGGAGCTGAAATGCATGAAACCAGCTTAAGCCATCAGTAAGTATGTACTTCTCACTTCAGACAATACAAGTATTTTCAACGTTCATTCATCATACATGGCACATTGAGCAGATTGATTTTACTGAATTTCCCTAAAAGTTAAAAGAAAGGCTCGTGACAGCCAACTTCAACACAGAGTAGTTCTGTCACACTGTCAACTCGCCTATATACCCTACCTAAGGTAGAGTGGTAAACTACACCGTTAACAAAATATGTTCACAAATTTAAAATACATGCACAGATTTGGGAAGTAGCTACAATAACCTTTTATTTGTTAAATTATTATAAAAAAATTATAATATGACATACCTGAACTCATCCGAAGCTTCAAGTATATTTCATCACGGCCTCTACCAGAAGTACCTTTACTCAACCTTTCTTGCAGGGAGCGCCGAAGAGCACCTGAAAAATCATGATACAACAACGAGATATAAGTGACTGGCAACTCTTCACCAACTGTCAAAAACCGAAAATAGTTATGAATTGCAAATCAATAATTCTATACTTGAGAAACATTCAACCATATGAAAGGATATTTATGCTACATGACTAATTAAGTATCTCTCAGGTGCATAACAATCAAAGACTGGTAATCCAAATGACCATTGGATGTGGTGATGATATTGCAAGGAATAGATGGTCACAAAAGACAAAATCATCGAAATTAACTCAGTTCGAGATTTTTTCTTAAACATTAGCACATCCCTTAAATCACGTGATCGAATATCAAATTACAAAGTTTTTCTTAGCAGGGTTGCCTCAAAAGTAAGGAATGTTGAGGCTTCAACAGTGTGAAACCCCTAGAACTTATATGACATGCATCGGCATATCTTAATTTTAGTAGATTGGTAATCACGATACTCACTTGATGAAACTTCCTGTGTTTTGTTATCAATCTGATAGAATATTTTTCCAGACCGGGAACTATCTTTTTGTAGGTCAATCGATATTGGAGCTCGGGTAGCGCCATTTTCTCCAGTAGGCTGGATGAAGAGAAAACAAAAAGTGATACCATAAAACTAAAAATAAAATAAGGTACAGATAAATCAACTTGAAAAGTCCTGGGGGTAAAACCAACTTGACATACCAGAACAGGATGTCCAATTATGCTGTTCAGAACGGCAGATTTACCAGCACCCTGTAGAAGTTAGGGAAATGAAATGCATTATCAATAGTGTAATTACGGCCTTAAACAAAATGCACCCAAGTATAGCACTGGTGTGATGAACTGCCAGCCACAGCCGGAGATAAACTACACAAAGCACGCATCCATGTGTCAATACTTTAGGACATGTCAACCCAACCATCATACTGAGCATACGACTCTCTTAATTTACCCTCACTACCACTACATTGACTTTAACATCCGCAATACAGAATAATGAGCCGGTTTCACCAGGGATAAAGACAATTTGCTAAGCATATATCAGTAACAATTCAAACTTCTAGATTATGGATCATGATAAGCTCATGAACTACATATTGCTGATTATCATCGCTATACGTGATTACTAACTCATTTGGAACTATGAAAATCAGAGGCACGTACCTATGATGCCTATAAAAATGATTCCAGATCAGAGCACCGAAAATCAGAGGCACGTACCTATTTTATTTTTAAGCACGTCTAGACTCTAAACAACACAACTACAAATCCAATCACAAAACACTCTACACATATAACTAAACCATGAAGAGTCATCATAAGCTTACGATGCTGCCAAGCGCCACCACATTAAGAAAAGTAGAAACTCTCCTTGAAGAAGTGGAATTCTCATCCACATCCTCATCCGCCAACACTGCTGCTGCTTGGTTTATCGTCTCAGAAAGCTTCAACAGCTCATCAATCGCCTCCATCCTGTTCGATAACTCCAAGATCAAATCAGATCGGATCGACGCAGTCGAAAATCTCGAAAACCCTAAAATCACCAAGTCACGTCAACAACTAGATCTACGGCGATAGATCAAATTAAAGAGTCGTCGTTAAGTCAACGACGATCCAGATCGACCGGAAGCGCGGAAATGAAGGAATCGGTGTGAATCGGTCGGTCGGCTCTGAGTTTCTGTTCTCTCTCTAGAAACCCCTCTTCGTTGCGGATTTGAGTTTTGAATACTTGTCGTTGGTTTGTTTACAATTACAGCTTGAATCGGCTGCAGAACGTTTTAGAGGTAGAATTTTTTAATCGAAACGGCGTCGGTTAAACGCAGTAGCTCTTGAGATTGGTTGGCCATCAACACTCCAATTTCAATTTTTAAAATTCATTTTATTATTTCTGATTTTTGATTTATTCGTTGAAGAGGGGTTAAGATCTGAAGAAATAGATAATTTATGTGAGATTTCTAACATTGATTTTGATTAATATAATAATTAAAATTAAATTGATTTTAATTAAAATTTAAATGAATTTGCAAAAACACAGACAGTTGAAGATTAACAATTATTCATAAATTAGTTTGTCAACCTTTTCCCATAAAAAGTCCTTTTAACTTCTAGATAGATTATTAATTAAGTAAATTAAATAAGAATAGTCTTACAGTGTAATTATAAAATTCACCAGTCTGATGTGGTATTGGATAAATTCACCTTAGATGGTGGTGAATAATACTAATGAAAAGTTTTTTAACAAAAATTAAAATAGTTATCAATTACTTAATGCAATAACACTTAAAGATGGTGTATTGCTGACTAACGTTGTTTTAAATACAATTTTATACAATAGCATTTTATACGAGTTGTTTCTATAATGATATAATTGTGAGGATGATTTTCTATAATTATTTTATTGATTATTCAAAATAGTTGATTTTCAACAGCATCCTTTGTCTTGAGCTTTGATCATTCCTTGCATTTCATTTTTTTGTAAAATATTATCCACAATCTTAAATAGTTCCTTATTCTTAATAGAAATAAAGAATTTAGATGAGACGGAAAGACTTAATATCAATCGTTATAGATTAATTTGCGACAGAGACTAAAATTGATTTTTATATAATGAAGGTGAATTAGTAAAAAGCTCTTGAATTAGTAAAAGCTCTTGAATTTGTAAAAAACCTTAACGGTTGAGATTAACGGTAATTTTTTTAAATCAAATTTCATTCATTGGATAAATAATATTCAATAATTGAAATCATATGTTATTGTCTCATATTTATTTATCCGTCCTTTTAAAATCTTACTCAAACTCAATGTATCTTAGTTAAAAGATAAAGTTCAACTTTTTGTGAAACGGAAAACTACACTATTGAATAAAATCAGGGTTATGGTTAGCATCTGAACCTCAAAATCGAGCTTTTGTCCCTACTAGAGACACCTGAGCCGACGCTTCTACTGGGTTCCGCTCTTTTTCTGCAAAGTTGACGCCTTTTGAGCGAATTCGGTTAAGAAACTTGGAATTGGATTCAGTCCGAGTTTCAGCCTCATTTGCTGACTGATTTGCATCTTCTTACGGTAGACCATTTTCATCTGGCTTAAATTCAATTTGACATTTATCTGTTGATTTGATATCCTTTGTTATTACTATGTGTTGTGTTTTTGGAGTTGTGTGAGGTTTGTATTATGTGTTGAGATTGTGGTTTGGTAGGATGTTAAGGAACTAAGAATTAGCTTGTTAACAGGCCTCTGCTTCCAATAGATTGATTTGAAATCCATATAATTTCATTCTTGCTTTGATAATGATAGGAGGAAATTGGAGTTGGCATTCACGCTGCTTTATACGGCTTTTTTCCCATTCAGGTGCTCCCGGATGCACGATGTACAATTATATTTTTAGTTCTGAACCCATACAATTATATTTTTAGTTCTGAACCCATACAATTATATTTTTAGTTCTGAACCCATACTACTCTTGTACAATCATTGACGTCTATGAATTTTAACGAATCAATGACCCCTAAAGCTGCAGTGAAGGGGTTTTCTCTGCATTTTCTATGATAATATTTTTGATGGACTAATATTATTTTTGATTGGTTAAGTTATTGAGTGCCTTTTTTCATTGTTGGTGTTTAGCAAATTTTCAAGGAAGTTATATATATGTTTTGATACCGAGGAGTTTGGGGATTTGTCAAGCTTGAAATTGAACTTGGAAAACTGTTCGAGTGGGCAACCTTCTAAAACTTCAATTTTGCATATGAGGTCATGGTATCATATCTTGATAGCAGAGCTATGAATGTTGCATTTGATGAGTTGTTGATCACTGTTACTTTTCTCATTCATGATTTTGCGCTAAAACAATCTCACTGGCAATCTTCTTGAGTCCCTTGCTTGTTTTCCAAACTTTGTTAATTTGTATGTTCATGTGATTTGCTTTCCAAACTTAGTCAATTTGTATGTTCATGTGATCTGCAGCATTGTATATAATGATTTATAAATTTACTTTTGTGGAACGTTGAAAACTTGTTTCCGTTGTATTGTCTAACATATCCATTGCAGCATCTGATTGGAAACTTGTTTTTTTACAGACGGGTTGACTCAAATAATCTCGTTGGTCAAGTGCCTGATCATTTGTTTCAGCTGTCTCGATTAAAGTATGGTAAGTTGATAACTGCCTTCTGCATTGTAATTTATTCTTTTTTCCGTTGTAATTATGTCATGAGTCAAGACACAAGATTGGTATTTTTTGACTTTTTCATTTTCTGTTTTTATATCCCAAAGGATCGAGAATTAGATTAATATGAACGTTATGTCAGTTATTCAGGAAAACCAGGTGGACTGTGTCAGTAATTAGATGCAAAAATACAAATCTCATGATAAAATTCTGGTAGTTGAACAAACTCCTTTATTTGCCTGAATTTTTTTAAGTCCTTACTCAGGTTCCTCCAAATGAGGAATGCTCTATCCATCAGACTCTTCAATTACTAAAAAATTGGGATGTCCTTGGAGTTACTGGAGGCATCTTCCTTTTTTGGGTTGTGTTATAATGCGGTTGATTAAGAGTAAACATTGAGGTAACATGCGTCAAGTATTTGTTGACTTTGCAGGTTTGCAAACTTCGATGACAAGCTTATAAAGTCGTCATTGTTTCTACATCATTTATTGAGTACACATTAGTTGATAATTTTTCTACTGAAGCGAATATATATTTGTATATTTTATATTCTACAACCAAATTCACACTTTAAGTTACTTTCTTTAGATGCTTAGGTGAAGTTGCTAGAAGAATATCATTTGGGTAGCTAAGAAGATTTTCTTGGAGGGAGTTGCATAGCTACTGACAGTTTCAGTGGGAAAAATGTTCTCGGTCAGGGAGGTTTCGGAAATGTTTAGAAGGAGTGCTTGCGGACAACCCAAAAGTAGATGTGAAGCGGTTAATGGACCTTGAAAGACCCTGTGGGGATGTAGCATATTAGCGTGAGGTTGAACTGATTAGTGTCGCTGTTCATAGAAACTTGATGCAGTTGATCGGATTTTGAACAACTCCTACAGAACGGCTTTTAGTTTACCCCTTCATGATTCATTATACAGAGGAATTGTTTTATCCGAGATTTTTTCACTGGGATGTTAAGGCTTCTTATGTATATGTACTAGTTGACAGGGTTTTGAAGCTGTAATGGGAGATTTTGGCCTTGCAAAGTTAATCGATGTGAGGAAGATTAATATTACACTGCAAGTTCGTGGCAGAGGGAAGTCATCAGAAAAATTTGATGTATTTGATTACGGGATTATGCTGCTAGAGCTTGATACGAGTCAATGTGCTGTCAACGTTTCTTGCTTGGAAGAAGAAGGTGATGTCTTGCTGCTCGATCATGTAAGCCAGCAGGTTTATTGACATTAACTGATTTTCGCTACAAGTCATTCTTAATATGATATTTTCTACTGTACTATAAGGTCAAGAAGTTGGAGAGGGAGAAAAGATTAGCATACATAGTAGATGACAACATACACAGTTACAACATCAAGAAAGTAGACATGATTCTAGTTGCGCTACTTAGCATCCAGGCATTCCTAGAAAAGTGTCCGAAAATGTCAGAGGTTTTGCAGGATGGTCGAAGTTGAAGGTCTGGCTGAAAGTTGGCAGGATCTGATCATGAAGTTACACTCATACATTGGTCATTAATTTATCCTATTACTTAATACTTATCATTTTTTAAGGATTCAGTTTCATTAGATCATACTTATCATTTTTTAAGGATTCAGTTTCATTAGATCATTAAGAGCTCTCCTTTCATTATTGCGGATGCTGTGAATACAAAGAAAGCGTTTAATGGAACATCACATGCTGTGGCCCAGGCCCAGGCCCAGGCCCAGGTCCAGGCCCAGGCCCAGTTGCTAATTGCTGTGGTGAATGAGTAAAGAGACTTTGTTATACCATCCAAGATAGGATTTGCTTGGCTTGTAATTATTTAAACTTTAATGGAACATCACATCCTCATCGTATAATTTTCTATATAAATGTTTGAATATTTTTGTTAAATAATGTCATAATTTGTTCAATTTATCTTACCTTCTATTCAGATTTTATTTAGTTAAAACAAGCAATTATGATGTTTTTTTGCCATTAGAAGAAATAATAGTCAATTTTAGCCTCACCTGTAGTTGTAAAACATACAACTAGTGCAGGACAATTATTTTAATACATTCACATGACTTCTCATTTTAATAAGAAAATCTATATCAATACTATACATAAAGCAGGAAGACCTTTATTGACAGACCTTTATTGACAGACCTTTATTGACGGTTTCTTTTGAAGCCATTTTTCATATACTGAAACTACCCCTATTTCATTGAATAAATACATAATACATCTTTATATAATAAATGTACAATATAAAATAATTATAATTCATCAATTAATATGCACATTATTTAATGTGCACTGAATACTATTATATGTAAAGGAGAAAGTCCTCTAATCGACGATTTTTTTGAAGCAACTTTATATATTTTGAAAATACCTCTACTTTAAAATAATTATAATTAGTGTACAATATAAAATAATTATAATTTATCATTTAGCACATTTTTGAATGTGCGCTTAATAATAGGATAAGGTTTTAGGAGTACAAAGACTAATGAATATGGTATAAGATAAAGTTCTAGGAGTACAAATAAGTATTTGTGAGACAGAAGGACATCATTTCAACAGTTGATTTATATTAATCCAACGGTTAAAGTTAACAACCGTCAATCCTTGACCGTCGCATATTTTTTGCAAATTCATTATCAAATTAAAACAAAATTACTTTTAATCTCAACCGTTAGATTAATTAAACCAACGGTTGAGATGTTGTTTGTATGTCTCGTAGAACCTAACTCATATGGTATGAATGTAAGACTAGATAAGTTCTTGGAGGACAACCAAGTTTTAGTGAGACGGAAAAAACATCATCTCTACCGTTGATTTATGTTCATCCAATGGTTGATACTGATTTATGTCCGTAGTTTTGCATATTCGACCGTCAATGATTGAGATTAAGTCATTATGTCTTATAAAAACATATCGTTCTTCTTGATCTTAAGTCTTAACCCCATGTAAGACAAAAGATTCAATTGTTGATTAACCAACACTTTAGATTAAAGTTATTTTTTAACTAAATATGACGATTGAATATGAAAGTGATCGAATTTTAAAAGCTTACAAATACTTATATATATCAACTTGGGTTGAGATTATGTGAGACATGATATATGTGTAAGACAAGAGGATAAAATTTGTGTCATTGATTTTACTAAATCGACGGTTGAGATTAAAGTTGAGTTTTAATTAAACTAGGCGGTTGGATTTGCGAAAAACACGGAGGCGGTTGGATTTGACGATTTTTTTACTTTAAATCTCAACCGTTAGATTATAATTAATGAACGATCGAAATTGTGTCCTACTATCTTACGAAAAATTAATCGTCCTCCTATAACTTTACCCATATCAACTTTTCCCTACTAATAAATTAGAATCTAGGTGGACCTTAGTGACTGATATTATTTAGCTCGAAATCTGATGCCGACAATTCATAGCATTTTAATAATAAAATAAACATGTGATTCGTGGCACTTATAGCTGCCAGAGATTCTAACTTTTAGACAATTAAAATTTTGATAGGTATTGTATCAAAAAAAATTGATATATATTTCACAACTTAGAATAATACAAAGCTTGCATGAATCCCAAACACATGACACACGTACTCAAAGCAAGTAACGCAAAACACAAATGCTGAAGGAAACAGGACATTGGACACACAACTTATTCAGTAGGCAATTATTATAAGAAAAGGTGTGCTCGATCTCTTTAATTGGCTGCTTGATATAAGTGGGCCGGCAGCCTGGGCTCAGCCCTAGCAACCAATGGTTTAGCCAAGAACAGATCCTCGACTGACTCCTTCAATTCCACTTTCTCCAGCCCGGATGGTGGGCTCCATGTAAACCCTTGAAGTAGCCTAGCCAGCAGCATGACGGTCATGGACGTCCCTAGAGTGGCTGCTACGCACCCACGCCTACCGGTGCTGAACGAGATAAACCTAAGATTTTGCTCAGTCAGCACTACTTCAGAGCAGTCACTTGTCAAATGTCGCTCTGGCTTGAACTTGAGTGGATCCTCCCATACGTTAGGGTTGCGACCTAACCCCATGCGGCTGACGATCACGTGACTTCCTTTTGGAATATAGTAGCCAGCCACCATAGCGTCCTTCATGGCCACATGCGGTGGAGTGAAGGGTGCAATTGGGTGGAGCCGGAAGGCCTCCCTCGCACATGCCTTGACGTAGTTTAGCTGAGGAATATCAGATTCTTGGACCAGTCTCTCTGTACCCACCACCTTATCCAGCTCCTCCACTGCCTTTTTGAGTAGCTCCGGCTGGTTTATCATCTCGGCTAAAGCCCATTCAACTGCATTTGATGGGTTGTCCATAGCTGCAATCATCAGCTCCTACAATAGTAACAAAATTCCACATTATTAAATATGTAGGGCATTTATGTCTACCACATTATTAAATTTGTTGGGCATTAAATTGATAAGATTTCTGAACGTTCAGTTCATGACATTGACAACAGTTGACAAAACCACATGCATTTCTCGTATGCCACAGAAATACATGCTGAGCCCTTTTCGTTAGCACCAAAACGGTATCATTCCATCATATACACAACACTGTTTTACCTTTTAGGTGTATTCATACATTTAATTATTTTGTAATCATTTATGAGTTATCGTACGGATTGTGATAGGGGTGGGTCATGAGTATGTCTCCATTTGGTTTGTTCATATTGTACACTGATAAGGTGATAATTTTTTGGGTGAAAATGGTGATAATACTGAGGTGCTAATATTATTCTTACCGCGGTCTGAGCTTTGATCTCTTCTGAGGATAAAAGTGGATTCCCGTTGGCGTCCTTGAGAGAAATCATCACATCAAGAAGGTCTTGGGGCTTTTTTAGACCATCATCATTCTGCCATTCTTGAATCCTGCTATCTATTATAGGGTCATGGTACTTGTTCGTCATCTTGTAGGCCTCTTTAACATACTTCTCATGTCCATCTATGTCCAATCCCTCCAAGAAAGGATAATAATCTGAAATGCAAAAAGAGTAGAAATATTTTAGAGAGAGAAAGATGGCCGCAACGTGTTCTTCCTCCGCCACTCCAGGACTTCCATCCAGTGTGGCTGGGCCGAAATGTCTTTTGTTGAACACCATTTTTCTTATCACATTTGCTGCATAATGCCTGGTGGCGGACCTCACGTCCACACTTCCATTAAGGGTTTGGTAGTAGACATACTTAACCAAGTTGTCAGCCTCCTCCATTCTCTTGGCATGCATCCATTTGTGCTTAGCTGGGGAAAGGATTTCTGACATCATCACCTTCCTCATCTTCTTCCATTGCTCTCCATTTGGAGGGAAAATGACAGTCAAGTAATTCCTGCTGAAAATGCGAGAGGCCATAGTTTTAGGCCTGGATGCAAAAGTAGCGTCTTGTTCTCTTAAGAATTCAAGTCCAAGTTTGGGGCAGGTTACAGGAATGAGATGGACTTTGCCAATGCGGACACAACCAATATTTGTGCCCATCTCATCCAAGATGGCGTGCAGCCAACGGAATGTGGGACGGGAGGTGAGCATTTCAGGGAGGTTTCCAATGAAGGGCCATGGCTCGGGGCCAGGTGGGAGAAGAAGTCGCCTTGGATTCTTTCGTATCTTTGACGATAGTTTAAGAAGGAGAATAGAAATGATAAATGCAAAGATGAGTCCTAAAAGGGCTGAGAAGGTGATGGTGGTGTACGGCTTAGATGTAACTGTGGTGGAGTACGTCGAGAGCAGTGAAGCCAGAGATAGCACCACAGTCCCCATCTCAGACACTTCTTGAATATGTTTTCTTAATTAATGTGCATGCATGCAATATAACTGCAGTTTCTACCGCTATTTATACACACATTTCAAGAATTAATGATGGCAATAATTCTTACATGTGCCATTCCCACCTTTGTTTTGTTAGCATGCAAACAGCCCAAACTTAGTGCCAAACAAAGATATTTCGCATTTACCTTTCGTAAACTTTACGCACATCTACATTAATCATTGGTCCATCAAACATGAAATGAAGATATTATCATTCACACCGGCCAATAACCTGGGAATTTCCGAAATCAATCGTGAAATGTAGGAATAGCATATCATTCACATTGATAAATTGTGACTTTTGATATTCATAAAATTATTTGTTCCAAAAGACGCTGGCATACATCATTACGTACATTGTACACCAACAGTGCTTACGAAAACTCTGGGAAAAGCTTTATGGTTTTAAAATTTTATGCTTGTTTTTGCAATGGCGTATCTCATCAATAATTGAATGTAGAGTATGTAAATTTGGAGTAGGGGGTCTGGTGTTCCTTGAACGATACATGTGCCCTTGCATACACATATTGCATTTATTGGGCGCGCATAATAATCCAATGATTGGCCTTTTATTCCATGTTGTTTTAAGAGTATATTAAAATGTATTGTAACCTTTGACATACAATTAATTAATGGATAGTATAATGTCGACCATTGTGTATTTAATTAATAGAATGTAGTAAAGTCAAAATGGAGATTCTAACTGAAAAGTTTTAGAAAGAAATTAGGAGTATGAAAACAACTTTAAATGCTAGTTCACTGTACATACTCCGTATGTCTATCTTATTCGACCAATAAAATTTGAGTTTGTGTATAGAGAAATGTGATAAGCATCGGTACGAATAAGTAAAAAACCAAAGGGTAATTGATCATTTCAATATAAGTACCATAATAAACCTTTACATGTAAGTATCATAGATCAGTCTCCTTCTCATCCCACTTTCGTCATGTGGCAACGCATTCATGAACCCGATTAGTATTGAGTCCCGGTGCAACAAAGATTGTGTATAGCTGAGAAAAATCATAATTAAAAATTAGAGTCTATTATTGGTTTGATTGATCTTTGTAAAAGTTAATACAGGTAATACAAAAATTAGTTTATTTGATTTGTACTCCCTTCATCCCATAAAGATTTTCAACTTTTTATATTATTTGTGAAATATAAAATGAATCAAAGTGGGAAAATATTAAAAACGGAATAAGAAATATATTATAAAATGGTTATTTTGATGAAGGCAGCGCTACGTTCCACATAGACATGTTTAATTAATGATGCCTGTTCATGCATTGCTTTCACATGTGTGGCAAGCATACAAGAACAAGTTGATTTGAAATGAGGGTCATAATTATGTCGGAGCGAGAATACGACCGATTTACCACGTGAACTCTCGAAGCCCACAGTGATTCCTACTCGTGTTTGACCAATACCCCATCAAAACTAGTTTATCCTTAAAATGGCAACAAGGATATAACCATAAACCTTTAACTTCATTTGTATTATCAGGTGACGATCATGATGCCTGTTCAGACAGCTTTCACAGTCTTGTTTATCGGCTTAATCATTTCAATTATTCTTAGCACGAAATTACCACAGCGTTGGAAACACATCTATCTTCTCTCCAGAATATCCTTATATTTCATTCCATTATCATTTATCCCATCTGACAAACATCAGTGTTTGTTAGCAATTATTACCGTGAAAGGACAAACATTAAAACAAAACAAAACTCTGCTCTTCTAGCCCATTCTGATTGCAGATGTCAAGAAGCTATCAACACTCAAGAATATATGTTTTATACAATTGGATGATGGTGCAGCAGACGATAATGGTCCAGGCATGATTGAAACATATGGTTTTACTGAAACAAATTCTATAGTTTTAATTTGGTTTTCAGTTTTCAAATAGGAGGGAGATTGTGTTAATCCCTCGTATTCCACGTTTGAGAATTCATTGTCATTTTTAATGATCTGTCCACTGGTCATATTCAGTCCTCTTGCTAGGCATGTATGCTGATGAACTCATGTCTTTGTATTATCAGTGCGTGTGATTTCAATCAATGAGTACGGGTAGGAAACTCATCAACAGATGGACGATGATAATCGGTTAATTAGATATGTGACATATAAATCAAATAAATTTTGCTCGACGTGGGATTTACAAAGACAACTGCTCATGGGGCAAGGTTTACGTACAAAGTGTGACATGAATTATTGCACTCGATCTGGTGGTTGTTTTCATCGTATCAATTATTGTTTTCACGCATGTTTCACGTGTATTATGGTTTAACCCTAGTAAAACAGTTTGACAAGAAAATTACTAAACAGAATACAGTTTAAGCTCCAGTACAGTAGCACCTGATTGGAACTAATAAGTCATGCTCATGAGCAACTACATCTGTCCACCAGTGCGCTCCTTGCCTTTTTTATTGATGCGATGAATATGTTGATGTATCCATTTTCTAATTAGGTTCATAAATTTTCTGTAAACGATAAATAGTTAAATTATTTAAGATGGATATAAATGTGTTATTGGTCGACACATTTTGACAAAACTGCATTATTGAAGTCCCGGAATCATTTTAAATCGATGAATTACAGGCACTGGTGGACACACTTCCAACAAAAGTGAGTATTTTTAGATAACAGAATCGGATTTCTTTTGAAATTAACCTAAAGAGCATTGTAATCTTATCATGATAAGAGATGTGTGGAAATACATACAATCTTCAGATTTTGTTGGACTTGCATGTCTCTAATAATGCAGAGATTTACACCAACGACTGTAACCACGTGTTTCCAGCTCTGAACCCGACTGCTTACATTGTCTTATTTTGTGGAATTCATCGTGGAATTGGAGGAGCGTCATGATCTGAAGGTATATTATTGTGCTGTGTATGCATCGATAACGTTATGTTATTAGTTGCCAAAGGAGAAGCAAGCATGCACTTTAATTATTAAATGCATTATGAAATGAAGATCGTCGACAAATAGTTTCTAGATCTCTTCTTTTAGGCACGTCGACAGGATGTTTAACTCAGCTTTTTGGATTTTACTCATGATTAGGGTTTCCTGCTGGTGACCATGCACGTACTGATATATAGCATCGGACGCTAGCTATCCTTCCATGTTGAACTCAAGATTTGAGTGCAATTACCGTTACCACAATAATTTCTACATTAGAACTACGCTACCAGCTGTCCAAAAACAGTTCACAAAACTCTAACCACATGTTCTTGCCGACATTATATGTTCGGGTGGTTCACATCGACAGTAATAAAGCAGAATTAATCATTAGGTTATTTAACTCAGCTTTGAACACTTATTATTTGTATAGTTATTTAATATTTTTATTTGATGCGGTTTGATAATAAACCTTTATTTGGAAACCACCGGCCCTAAAAACCACCAATGGAGCAATCAAACTGAAATGAGATTCAAATTATAGCACGTGTCGGGACCAGTGAGGTAAGACAGGTGGTCGATTACTCGATTTGCCACACTTCTGGGACAACGGTCTCTCGTGAACATCTGTGCGCTGGATCGTACTCTATCAATTACCCTACATAGATTCTCTTCTTATCTTTATGTCTTCTTGCGACGTGGGGTGTCGATTGTATGCGGTGGTCCACTCGTGCACCCATAACTATTTGGTCCACATTCGCACACAACTTTTGGATTTTCCGGAACAGCTAAAGCGGTTAACAACAATATAAAACAATGTAATTTCGTCAAAGGTTTGGAAAGTTCTACGTAGATTTATAATAAAAACGTCAAAAAAATATCATTTTAAATATATGCATCGTACGTAATATGATTTGCATTATAGTGTGCATGGTAAAATCTCCAGATCAGCTTATTAAATCCAAACCAGATCCGATAAATAAATCATTAACTTAGACCCTCTGTATTCGACCCGGTCAAAAAAGATTTGACAATAAAACTAAATTATACTCTCTTTTTTAAGAAAAAAAATCAAACACTTACACAACCTTAACCTTGAGTTCAAAACATGAAGGAATTACTAATATAGAAGATCAAACATTACAACCTCTTAATAAAATGTTTATACTTACAATATGATAATACTACTAACTACTTATTCAGGTTTATACCTTTAAAAGGTGGCAAGGGTTTGAACCTCCCGAAAGTAGTTATATTTACTGCAGTAAAATTATGAGTATCCTCGGGTCATGCCCGCCCCTAATTCGCAACTTCGAGGAGGATCGAAGGCGGGACCCAGCAGCTTTTTATCTATAGCAGAGATTAAACGGTACTTATTCAGATAAGTGAAACTAATGTCAATTTTAATCTAACAAAATTAATTGGCTGCTAATTATCATTTGGTTAATAAGACTAAAATGAGCAGCTATGCAAAATGAAACCTATTTAATTTATTTTGAAACCTCCTCCGACGATGTCATGTAGATACATTTTAGGAATACTGAAATGGAACATGATATCGAATATGTAAAATGGAAAATTTAAATTAAGAAAAATCGAGAAATTGTCAAATTTGTAAATTCAATTATTGAATGTGGTGTGGTCTACCATTTCAATGATTAAATGTGTTGTCTAGCTTGCAACATGATATCGAATATGGCCTCTCGTTTATGTGAAGAGGCGCCCTGTCGATTTGTAATTATTGGACTCGAATCCACAGACACAATTGTCGGCCGTGAAAGATGTTTGTGTTGGACAATAATATCGATTTATTTGTCTCCTTTCAATAATGGATATTCAATTATTCATAAGAGTTTACTTTACAAACCCTAGCAATAAACATGTGATACTCGTGTCTTCGGTGAGCAATAAGTTTGAAAGGCCAGCGAGATTTGGAAAATTTAAAGACATGGTGGGTTCTGACAATTTTTGAAAACGTAGTAGTGATTTCGATTATATTTAAAGTTACGCATGATTTTCGGAATTTTTAATAAAAATTGTGGTTTCCAGCAAAGTTTAAAAAATATGAATAATTCCTCAAAAATTAAGTATTTATGGATAATTTACAGTAAATAATCCATATATGTGTACGAATAATTACAGGTTATCTCCAATAAAAATTCCAAATACATTTGTTGATTAACACGAGAAGATCTTTGTATATAATTAAATATAAGTTTTTTTCACTACGGCTGTATTGCTCAAAATAGTGCAAATATCAATCTAAGTGCGACGGAGTGGAGTTTATGACAGTGCTCAATAAAGTAGCGAAGTTAATGCCTAAATTTTTTGCCTTCTTTCTATCTAAAGCAATGCATGCATGCAGTGTCCCGTGTCCGATAATGTTTCGCACATGTCTAATCCTACATCAACAATAACAAGTAGATTAACGTCGATCAAATATACCCTAAAATATTCGATCAAATTAAAATTTCGAAGGCGATGTCTGCTAGGCTACAAAAGGTTATTGATAAGGTAATATCTCATTTTTAGAGTGCTTTTATTAAAGGTAGGAGTATTATCGATAATATTGTGATCTCACATGAGGTTAGTCATTTTATGCGAGTATCTTCTGCAAAAAAAGAATTCTGGGCATCCCTTAAATTAGACATGTCTGATGCCTATGACAGAGTTAACTAGTTGATTTTAAACCAAATGTTGTTGGCCTTGGGGTTTGCTGATCAATGGGTTCGCTGAATTATGGATTTTGTGTCTAGTGTTTCATATCGAATAAGCTTTGATGACTCTACTGATGACGTTTTTGTGCCTAATCGGGGGTTGAGGCAGGGTGACGTCCCAATTGCTCCGTATTTATTTTTGGTTGTCACTGAGTGGTTATCAACGTCTCTGTCTAGATTAGAAGTTGCTGGTTGTTTCGAAGGAATCACAATTGTTAGGAATGCACCTGTATTGTCACACTTAATATTTATTAATGATTGCATGCTTTACTTTAAGTTATCTGATAGGAGTATCACTTCACTGGTTGACACGTTGGACAAATATGAAGCTATTTCTGAACACAAAATTAATTTTGAAAAATCAAAAATTGTCTTTAACAGAAATACTCCTCCTGATGTTTATAAGGCAGTGGGTGAAAGGCTGGGTGTCACTGTAGCTGTTAAGCATTCCAGATACTTGGGGTTACCTGTCTTGGTGGCTAACGATAAGTCTCGTTCTTTTGATGTAGTAGTGCAGCGGATCAAGGAAAAAGTTTCTAGTTGGAGCTCGGCTATCCTCTCTACTGGTGGTAAGAAAATTTTAATTTAAGTCGGTATTGAGTGCCATTCCAGTTTATACAATGCAATGTTTCCTTCTTCCAAAGAGAATTCTTGGAAAAATACAGATTTTAATTAATGATTTCTGGTGGAAATATGATTTGAGGGAAAAAAACTGCTTATTGGTTGAGATCGGCATTGCTTTTTAAGAATAAAAGCCATTTCAATAGAGCTATGCTTGTTAAGCTCGTATGGAGAATCGTTACGGAACTTGAAACTCTTGTTGCTAGACTGCTCAAAAGTAAATACTTTCCTCATGGATCTTATGTGACATCTAGCATTGGATATCGACCATCTACTATTTGGAGAAGTCGTGAAAGATCTTTTTCTTGCAGGTACTAGTAGTAGCCAGTGGCATGGGCAAGCAATTTGGATGGTTGATAATCAGTCCACCTTTTGTGTAAAGTCTGCTTACTCCTTATCTTATACATTAGCTGATAATGAAAGGAGCGCAGAAAGTGGGAACCATCAAATGTATCTAGACTTCAGGCTTTTTGGAGATTGTTTTGGAAGCTCCCATTGCCTAGTAAAGTTCGCATCTTTGGGTGGCGTCTTTTTCATAGTGGGTTGCCGGTAGGAGCTGCCTTAGCTAGACGTGGTTTTTCAGGAAATCATTGTTGTCCTATATGTGGTTGTAATTTTGAATCTGAAATTCATGTCTTTGTTAAGTGTTGGTGGAGCTCAGCTGTGTGGAGGGAATACAAATGTAATTATTTGGCATCAGTTTCTTCTTATGGTTCAATGGCAGATTGGTTATTTGACTCTTGGTCGGTTTTGAATATTGAAAACTTCTGTATTTCAATCATTATTGCTTGGTTAATTTGGTACAACAGGAACAGGATGTTACATGAATCATCATGTTGGTCACCAAAGTTTTTGGTTTTGAAAGCCTGACTTTTGTATAAAGATTTTGTGTGCTCTAATAAAGATTGGAGTTCTTTTTCGCAAGTTCAAAGTCTGGAGTGGGTCAAGCCAATGTCGGGGACGCTAAAGATTAATTGTGATGCTTCCTTTTGTCCCAATAAAAAGCTTGCAGGATTGGCCGATGTGGTTAGAGATTCACAAGGAGCAGCGCTAGGTTTTCATTGTAAGTTCTGGAAAATTGCTCTTGTGTGGATGAAGCGGAGATTCAGAGTATCATTCTTGCCCTTACTACTGGTAGGAGTTATGAGACTCCACGCAAAGTCATTGAAACGGATAGGGTGACAGCGCTTCAGCTGATTAGAGGCTACAAAGATCCCCAAATACATATGCAGCAGCCTTTGGAGCAGTGTTTGACTTTGTTAGCTAATGATGCAACAGTTCAACTTTATGCAATTAGAAGGGAGGCTAATATCTTCGATGATGGTTTATCAAGGATCACTAGGCGGATTGGCTTTGAATGAAATAGGGATGAACGCTTGCCCTATTTTTATTTGCAATCTTGTTCAATAAGTCCTCCTTTGTGTCATCTATTATCAAAAAAATCGATCAAAAAAAGAAACCCTAAAAATATGTTTCGTTTGCACACAATTTGGTTAGGAGATGGAAACGTATAAAGCCCAATTTGATGGCAAACCAACCCATATGCATGAAAGCCATAAGTCCAAAAGATCCTTATTATATAGAGCATGGTAAAGCGGCAGACGTGGTAATTATTTAGAACACATCCTAAGATTCAGATATCGGTGAAGCAGTTTGAAGCGGATTATTCAAACAATGTCGTTTTTATGCAAAATTAAATTGTTTTATTAATCTCAAATGTAATTAAATTATTGAATTCGTTATAAAATGACATAATTTTGAGTTATATGACGTAGAATTGAATTAAACAACGTCATTTCAGATCTGCTACAAATAAGCGTGGCTCGAAATCTCATTCCCTCACCATACGGACAAGCGATCCAAGAGGCATCAAATTCACCATATTCAAATCATTCAGTGTTATTATCTTACAGTCTGGTCTGTTTGGTTGAAATCCATACGTAAAGGCATATTCTTTGATTAGGACTTGGTTGTATTGTTTCCTGAAGCGTGCTCATGATCTTGTTCTCGGTAGACAAATAATATCACATGCCAAGTTGATAAATACGTGGATTTTGAGTGACATCCATGTTCGTGAATTTTTCATTTTGAATACAAGATAATTTTTAGAACAATGTGATTGTATTATCATGTGACACCATCTATCAAATTAAACCCTATTACACAACCAGGGCATTCTCACCTAAAAAAACGTATACATATACAAACATGCCTTGATTTTTTTGGTTTGTTCAGCATTATTGAAAAGATACGTACGCCAAGGATTGAAGGACCCTATTTTTATAGGCATACATGGTATTATTGTTGCCTAACTTTTTTGAAATGGTCCCCCTCCGGTCCACCAACGCAGGTCGTCCCCATCAATAATTCGAAGAAGACAATGTATTTCAACGATGGTTGATGACTTCAACAAAAAACACATTGCTCGTGGGTTCAATCATGTGGCAGAAGTAAGAACATTGGAAAAACACTAATTATACTGTAATTAGAATGAGTTTTGCTTGGAATATCAGGAGCCGGTGCATATCGAACTCTCATAATGATACGTGACATTTGAGACAGTAAATGAGTGAAAAGTGTTAGACTATTTTGATAATCATTGAATTTATCAAAATACATTGAAGCGAGCAATGTAAAAAAGCCTAAGAACAATTTGGTCTTTTTTGAACGGTCGATATGAAGCAATTGCTAGTGCATTAGGCTTTTCTCAATAACGATTATGCCAAATCAACCTATAAATAATGAGTTTGACTGTTTGTTAAATTTATAACTGTTATGGAAATAGTCATAACTACCAATCATCCGTACTTACAAGGTATTTAATTTGTCACTAGATTGTCTGCAGATCCAATGATATTTAAATAAAAAATCTAAATTTACCAAAATAGCTTTGATCTGCAATTTTTTGTCACACCTAAAATTAGGAGCAAAAAAGGAAATACGACATCAATAAATGCCGAACGTGTATCATAAATATTTAAGTTTTAACTTCAATAATTTTGTTAGCAAAGCCAAATTATCAACTGTAATGTCACCCCAGCTGGTAGATAAATTTGCATTCCATTGCTTTATGAGCCGGCAAGTGTCGAATCCTTGTACGGTTGATTAATTCTAATCAAAAATATCTTGCCACATATATCTGTGAAAACCTTGGTGATTCAACATGCATGTTTGACGATAGTGTCTTTCTCTACATATATAGACGAATACTTCATTTGAATCCAACAGAAGAAAATAATGGAAAGGTTTCTCGAACGGTTAAGCATAATTGTTATAAATGCAAGATACATTCTACCCTAAATTTAAATTATTATTGACATAAGCGCTTTAATTATTTGGAGGATGAGCTGCTGAATCTCGAATAATTCCATGACCATTGAAATAAGATATTTTACCAGCATCCATATCTTCACTCATTCCCATGTCATTAAACACATTCGATAAAAAAATCTATAAATTGGAATGGTTCGTGGAGTTCTACTCTCACTCACATCCACAACACCCTAATAAACCATATTGAGTTATTCAACACAGCAGCGAAGTGATGTCGAGTGTCATTGGGGAGGCAATAGCTCATCCACTGATACCAACATGGGTATCAATCCCCCTCCTGCTCCTCCTTCCCATCATCATCTTGCTCATTCTCAAACCGAATAACTCTAAAAACAAAGGACTTAATCTCCCACCAGGTCCACGAAAACTGCCCCTCATTGGCCACCTCCACCATCTTGCTGGAAAAAACCCTCACCAAGCACTCTTCAAACTCTCTGAAAAACATGGCCCGGCGATGCTTCTTCACTTAGGAAGTGTTCCCACTCTTATCATATCAAATGCCGACTTTGCTAGAGAAATAATGCAAACCCATGATGCTGACTTCTGCAGTAGACCTGAGTGTCCAGGGCCTAAGAAACTCTCTTACGGATTCCTTGATGTGGCCTTTGCTCCTCAAAGCCATTACAGGACTGAAATGAGGAAGCTCTTCTCCTATGAAATGCTCAAGGCGAAACGTGAGCAGTCTTTATGGACTGCTAGGGTTGATGAAATGAAAAAAATGGTTAAGAATCTCACTAATCTGGCCTCCACTGCTGTAAATCTTAACGACCATATATTCACCGCTGTGGATGGAATAATTGGACAAGTAGCGTTCGGAAAGAGTTATGGTGGTACTCAGTTTAATGGCCAGAGGTTTCAAGATGTTATTGATGAGTGCATGAACATGCTAGACTCTTTCAATGCTGAGGATTTCTACCCTAATAAAGTTGGTCGATTCATTGACGTTCTTTCAGGATACAGATCCCGGTTACAAAGAAGATTTAATGATCTTGATGGGTATTTTGAGATGGTTATTGCTGATCATCTTGACCCCAAAAGGCCACCGCCAGAAAGTGAAGACTTAGTTGATGTGCTACTTAGACTTTCTAGGGAAGGAGAGGGAGAGTTCAAGCTGACCAGGAACCATGTCAAGTCCATTCTCATGGTATACATTCATTTTTCATTCGTTGTTAAAGTGTATGAGTTTGTGACTTTTTAACTCTAACTTAATTATGAATTTAAATTGGACAGGATACATTCATAGGTGGAATAGACACAACGTCTGTGGCAATCGTGTGGGCAATGTCTGAAATATTTATGCATCCAAATGTGTTGAAAAAGGCCACAAATGAGGTTCGAACAGTTGTGGGAAAGAAAAGCTTAGTAGAGGAGCTGGACATCAAGCAACTGAAATACATCAAATGCATTGTCAAGGAGATATTCAGAATGCACCCATCAGCCCCATTGCTCCTTCCTCGTGAGGCGATGAAGTCAAAGAAGATTGGTAAGGAGAAATTCGATGTGCTGGAGAAAACAAGGATCATTGTGAATGCATGGGCAGTGGGGAGAGATCCAGCCTACTGGACTGAACCTGATAAATTTTACCCTGAGAGGTTTGAAGACAGTGATGTTGAGTTCAAAGGAGGGCATTTTCAGCTCATTCCATTCGCTTCTGGTCGTAGAATCTGCCCGGGAATGGCAATGGGATCAACCACTGTGACATATGTGGTTGCAAACTTGTTACATGTCTTTGATTGGGAGTTCCCTGAAGGAGTGAAGAGAGAGGATGTGTGCATGGAGGAGGAAGGAGGTGTTACTATGCATAAGAAAACACCTCTCATTGTTGTTCCAACGAGAGTCATTTAGTTTGCTTCTTTTTCTGACCTTGGTTTCACCATTGTCGTGTTTGATTCAGTATTTTGTTTCTTTGCATGTCACTCATTGTACGGAGTGAAATAAATAAAGTGAACTTTTATATATAATTTGCTTAATAATTGGCAAAATAATTGTTGTTTTATTTTATTTTAGCAACGTTATAAGGCTTCTCAATCTCTATATGAGTTGAGTGTTCTATTCATTATTTCAAAATCATCTGCTTATTTTTCTCATTCGTTATCACATAGCTAATCATTTCTTAATATTTGTGCCACCAATAAAATAGGGACGAATGTTATTTTATGCCACCAGTTTTTTTGGACCCATTTGCAATAATTGAGATCAATTATTGATGTAGCAGATCGAGAAGGTCCATCGAAAAAATTATTGGAAGACAATTATTGGCCACAAGGAACCGCATGCATCTCATTCTTCCCTCCAAATTTGAAGTTCATTCTCTCTTTTGGGCTCGGATTGACTAATGAACTTCCCTACTCGATTTTCACTTTCACCACCTCAGCCCTGCACTCTCTCTTTTGAGCTCGGATTGAGTATGTTTTAATTCGAGCTCCACCGGTCGTATTTGCAATCTTAATAACTAGGCTTAGCAATTAACGCTTATCAGATAATTTTATTGTTGTACTGGTCAATATACCGTTTAATTTATTTTGAATTTTTCTTAATTACAATTATTTTGTCAAGTTAAAGTACACAAAAAATCAATCCCTATTCTTAAACTACACGAAGCATTTGATAGTCCATGAATTTCATCTACAATCTAAATATCAACACCATTTCCCGACACCTTAGCATTTCCATACATTTCACAACTTTCTCTTCCCTTACTACCACCTGAAAAACATCATTCCCAATTCATTCTCACATATCCAATGGTTCGGCCTTTCATCGATGCCTTCACCTGAATCGCTTCTTAGTACGTCTGTTCCTTACACTTTTCACGTTCAAAAGTTAAATAAAGTCTGTAGAATGTTTCTATGCATGCATTTCTTCAGTAGGGATTCTCTGAATCATCTTTGCACGTTGAATGCATGAGAGCTGTTTATTATTCTGTTGTTATAACTCATACCTCTCCTTATCTTGGTAACAATGTCAGAAAATCAGGTTTGGTGCTGATGCTGTAAGGATCAATCCCATACGAGCCTGTCAAAGGCCAAGATACGTCCAAGGTATTTATTCCCTTCGACTCTGTTACTCGCTTGCGACAGAAAAAACAACACAGCTACTCTTAATAGAAACCTATGTTTCTTGTGCAGATGGGACGTAGATCGCCACCAAAAGAATCAGCTGAACATAGAGACAATGCGGATCAGGGGACGAAAGGTTTTGCTAATTCAAGCTTGAATCCATTGTTTGAAGCCAAAAGGTCAGATCAAATGGGAGGTGGTAATATTGACTCACCAAGTGCTAAGGGGCGAAAGGAATTTCTCTCCTCCAAAACTTACTCAAATTTGAGCATCAATCCTGAACAGAGGAAGCCTGAAATGATTGAAGACTGGTAGCACCTTGAACAATAATTCACGCCCACAACCTAGCCCGGGAAGTAATCGAAGTGACAGCATAGATAGTAACACGAGTGCACCTTTTAAACCACATACAGGAGGAGATATTAGATGGGATGCAATTAACTCAGTCCTTGCCAGAGACTCCCCGGTCGGTCTAGATCATTTCCGCCTTCTGAAACGACTTGGTTATGGTGACATTGGGAGTGTCTATCTGGTTGAACTTCGATCCACAAACACTTTTTTTGCCATGAAAGTTATGGATAAAGCTTCGCTTGTTAGCAGAAATAAGTTGGTCCGCGCTCACACTGAGAGGGAAATACTAGGAATGCTCGACCACCCATTTCTACCCACTCTATACTGTTACTTTGAAACTGATAAATTTTACTGCTTGGTTATGGAATTCTGCAGTGGAGGCAATCTCCATTCACTTCGGCAGAAGCAACACAACAAACACTTCTCGGAAGAAGCTGCAAGGTAAGTAAATACCATATCTTGTTAGAATATATATATGATAACCTGAATATCGAAATGTTGAGTTACTGAATTCAAGGTAACAGATGATTGACTTATTCCCTGCTAGATTCTATGCGTCTGAGGTGTTACTGGCGCTCGAATACCTTCACATGTTAGGCATTGTGTACCGGGACTTGAAGCCTGAGAATGTGTTGGTAAGAGAGGAGGGGCACATTATGTTGTCTGACTTTGACTTATCACTGCGCTGCTCCGTAAGCCCAACATTAGTCAAATCCTCGTCAGTACACGAAGGTGGCACCACTGCTGGTAGTCAAACAACCAGTGGCATTTTAGATGATGAGCAAGCAGTTCAAGGATGCATGCAGCCAGCCTCATCATCTTCTTTTTTCCCACGTATTCTGACATCATCAAAGAAGAGTCGAAAATTAAAATCAGACTTTAATCAATTGGGGGGAGGGGCACTGCCAGAACTAATGGCTGAACCCTCAAATGTCAGATCTATGTCATTTGTTGGAACACATGAGTACCTGGCACCAGAAATTATCCGTGGTGAAGGACACGGAAGCGCAGTTGACTGGTGGACTTTCGGCATATTTTTGTACGAACTATTGCATGGTATAACTCCATTCAAGGGAGCTGGAAACAAAGCAACTTTGTTTAATGTCGTAGGCCAACCACTTAAATTCCCTGATACTCCACACATTAGTAAGCATGCAAAGGAACTCATAAAGGGACTTCTGGTAAAGGAACCTCAAAAAAGAATTGCTTACAAAAGAGGTGCCACAGAGATAAAGCAGCACCCGTTCTTTGAGGGAGTGAATTGGGCTCTAGTCAGAAGCGCAATGCCCCCTCACATACCTGATCCTGTAGACTTCTCACAATATGCCAGCAAAGAGCCTGCCCATGTCAGTAAGAAGGTTCAGGACGTCAACAAGTCAAACTCCAATGATTCTTCCTATATAGAATTCGAATACTTTTAGACTCTGTGTTTTATAAATAAATGCATACTCTAGATATTGAAAGGAACATATTGTATAAACTGAAAGCAGAATACCTTTTTGCAATTCATTGAAATATGAAACTTTGCTGGTGAAATTCTAGATCTTCTTTGTTCTTTTAGGAAGTATGTGACTACTGAAGACTCACTATCTGCATCAGAAAGTTAGTTCGCAGAACAAAAAAGTATAAAAGTTATCGGTCAAAGAAGTGTAACATTTAACTTGTCCCCATTATTGACATTTCACACTATAAAGTTGGAGGAAATGTATTTTAGGTACTAACAGATCCAGACAACTCATTCACATAGAGCGAAAAAATCAATAGAGAGTCTGATTTCGCTGTTGCGAAAAATGTGGTGCGTTGCTGATTTTAAAGTTTGCTGGATGGATTGGGAACCCCGACGAGAGTAGTTCTCGAGCGCTTTTCAACTACTCGAGAGAGCTGCTTGACTTGTTCTTTAGGGAGGTGGCGAGGGCGACTTAGCCAGAGTCCTCCATCAACTATTAAAGTAGTTCCATTGATGAATTTTCCTATTAACATAAACAATGGTGGTTAGTTGTGATTTGGTAATGATGAAGTGACAAGATCCAAAGAAGGTTCATGGCAGTATTCATCTGATGATTTTGTCTCTAAGTGCATAAGCAGAAGAAAAAGCACTGCCAACTAACAGAGTTTCTGAGCTCACCAGCATCAGATGCAAGGTAGAGAGCAGCCATCGCAATATCCCATTTTTCCCCAAGTTTATACAACGGCATAGACTCTCTTGCCTTGCTGGTTATTTCATCAGGTGCTAGCTTACTCATGCCTGTAGTATCACCGATGGGTCCAGGTGCAATCCCATTGACTCTAATATCATAGTCAGTTCCCCATTCCAGGGCCAGATTTCTCGTGGTAGCATCAACTGCACCTGTTGGGAACAAAAAAGTCAAGTTCTACACACAGAGTGTTCAAAATTAAAGCATGGTACATCGGCAGAACCTTAGCAGCAGACACGTGGATCTGATACCACGAGGCAGTGTAATGCAGAGTCGCACTGATGCTCAATATTGTCCCACCACTAGAGGAGGAGCTCCTTCCTGGGGCTCCTTTCTTCAAATACTTGAGTGCTTCAAGGCACATTGTGAATGTGCCTACAGAATCAATATCCAACACTACAATTCCAAATGAAATCAAATTAAATTTGGCTCGTCATGGTTATTAATACCGTGAGACTAAAAAAGAAAAACTCAAATCGGAGGACAATAACACATAGAGACAACCTGTCCTAAACCCATTTGGGGATAAATCTTCTGCTGAAGCTAAAAAATTGCCAGCAGCATTGTTTACAAGAATATCAAGCTTTCCAAAATGCTGAACAGTTGATTCCACAACACGCTTGGCATCCTCTTGTTTACGAACATCCCCTTCAAATCCAACAGCCTGAAAAAAATAGCAATGCTTTACAACATACATTTATCGTTTTATAAATAATTTCAGAATACTGCATTTCCTGGGCAATATACGTCATTCATGCAACTACATCCTGGCAAACACCCTCACACCCACATAAGTATTTCAATATTCCGTAGTAAATTTGAAAACCAAACAGCTTAAGACACAGATACTTTTATGGAAATAAATATAAGCAATACTTGTTACTGACAACTAATGCATGTACACGAAAGTAAAAAATGGAAAAATATCGAGGATTCCAAAATCCATAGCAGTGTAGCATAAATAACAGCAAATCACTATCAACTTTCTTGACGGGATTTTCACTTTATGAACACTCATACCTCAGAATTCCAATACATGTTGAACAAGCCAAATCAGCTTTAAAAAAAATTCTAACTACATAATCCAAGAACAAAATTTGAATCACTGAAAACGAAAACACAGTTCCCGATTTCAAGTCATCAAATTCTAACAGCACAAAACACCAAACAGAAATCTCCTCCGACTTCCGAAACCCTAATTTCAAACAAATAATCGAATACCAAAATCAAGCGACAAAGGAATTAAATATACGTACAGGAATTCCAAGGGCTTTAAGAGCGGAGACAGCAGAATCAAGCACGCTCTTACGACGACCCATGATCGCAATCGAAGCTCCATGTTTACCGAACTGAGTACAGATTTCAAAACCGATTCCGGATCCACCACCGGTCACGAGAGCCACTTTCCCATTCAATACATCGGCTTTGAACGGCGATTCCATCACGCTTGCTCCGCTCGCTCATCGCAAATCGATGATGAGTAGAGTTGTTAATTAGGCGGGTG
Source organism: Sedum album (assembly GCA_006409495.1). Lineage (NCBI taxonomy): Eukaryota > Viridiplantae > Streptophyta > Magnoliopsida > Saxifragales > Crassulaceae > Sedum > Sedum album. The sequence continues at coordinate 47,188 of QZGG01000127.1, forward strand.
GTGAATACGTCCAAAATAGTTGGTCAACGACGGTCAACGACGGTCAACTGATATTAGAGAACAGTCCAGCTTGTTACAAAATTACATATTATTTCTTTTTGTAAAAAATAACTTCAAATAAAAAATAAAAATCTTATTCAAATAGGCAAATTAATACTTTACAAGAGTTTTCCTAAATGCATAGATTTTCACTTTCGTACGTTGGGATGATATTCTAACTACTGATATTTGAACATTTTATAATCGGTGCATCCGACATTTTTCACTTCGGTTCTTAGTGCACTCCGTAGGCACAAGCCATGTAAACTTAAATACTTGATGAAGCTTTTTATGGTCATTACCCAATGCTGTATATATCTATTTAATGATAGTTTTCATGGTCTTTTTTGCATTACAACACTTTTGGTTTTTGAGTTTCTTCCACAGAAGAGTTTTTATTCCTATATTCAACTTACGTTGTTGCATAAGACCACAAATGTCTGTCATTTAAACTTAAATATTTTAAGCTCTGCAATTTAAAATTATTAAAAAATATTTTTTTTCATGAAATAGATTCAGAAAAGGCGTATCCTTTAACGTTATTTACCAAATGTTGTTGTTTTGGGGATTCAACAACTATGTGCATTCCCATCAAGACATTAAATATTATTATCTACTCCCTCCGTCCCAATCACTTTGTCACTTTTTTTTGGCGTCCCAAAACAATTGTCACATTTCCATAAATATAAACTTTCTTTCTTACTTTTACTCTCACAACTAATATTTATAATATATTTTATTCTTTCACATATTCTCTTCCATACTTTATCTCCTCACAACAACTCAATACCTTAATTCCCGTGCCCAAACCCAAATGTGACAAATGAGTTGGGACGGAGGGAGTATAACTTACTATATATAAAGCCTAAGGGTGTGAATTGACGGTTTCTTTTTGAAGCCACAATTCACATCCCTATTTTACCCTACTTAAATTAATAATTACAAATTTAATATAATTATGATACAATTCATTATGTATGTGCACATTAATGTGTTATATTTAAAACCTAAACCCTTTATTGATGGTTATTTTGATTGAAATCAGATTTTCTTTCACATAATACCATTTTTAATATTCATTTAATATTACTTCAAATTTTATAAACTAATTAATAGGCACAAATAATTGTGAAGGGATTACTATTTTTACTAGTCTTATTTAATTTATTAAATATTTGCATCTTTTCAATGATAATTTAAATTCTTATAAGAAGAACGTCTGAAATAGTTAACCATGCGTGCATTTTATTTGAAGTCAAAATCATTCCCAGATCTTCGTGACTAAAAACAATTTATCGAATTCAAAATCATAAATATCTATCAGAAGCATTGTATTATAGCCTAATTAATGTTGGTAATGATCCATACTTGTATTATTTTTGTATAAAAACATTTGAGTCATTATCACTATGGAATCAAAACGGCTACGTTTAAACAGATAGATTCTCATTCTCATCTTCATCCTCATCTTCCATCTATACAAATAAGGAAGATGCATCGAGAATCAGTTAAGTATGATTTTAGTAAGAAAATTGAAAATTCAAGTTGAAATACTTCTCCTCTTCATTTCATTCATTTATAGAATAAGTATTGCATTGTATTGGAATTATCTTTATCAACATTTCTAGCCATATACATTTTGACAAAAATAGATGTATTCTCTTTTCCTTATGATCAACCTATTCAAGGAAAACAATCAATTTCTCATATTAATTTTACATTTCAACTGAAACATGCTCATCCATAATCACCTATATAACTCATAGTCAGTTTACAGTTAGTATACAACATTGTAAAAAAAAAAAAAAAAAAAAAAAAAAAAAGTATACAACATTGTTTTCAGCATCGTCGATTTAGAAAAAAACAGTATGGTGAGAAAAATTATTTCTAGCATCGATTATTGTATGATAGTTTCTGAATTTCCTTTGGCAAATGTCATTGCACTTACTTTCTTGTCATTTGCAGGGATTCAGTGCTAGAAGGCTAGTTCTTGTAATTTGCTTGATCTCTATAAGTTGTCTAACAATTAAGGCACAGCTTGATGTCACAAAATTCGGTGCAGTTGGAGATGGTCAGACCGATGACAGTTCCGTAAGATTTCTGTACACAATTAATATACGAATTATCAAAAATTTATTTTAATTTTTTTACATTCTAATTTGCATGGTTAAACCCAGTTTTCGATCATATGTAGGCATTCTTGAAAGCGTGGGAAGCCTTCTGCGAGTCAAATGAAGGATCCCCTACCTTAATTATACCGGAAGGGAACTTCTTACTAAAGCCTGTTGCTTTTGACGGGCCTTGTAAAGCACCTAGTGTTCACATTCAGGTCAGTTGAAAAATAACTAATTTTGTAACAAAATAATTTGATTAATGAAAAATCATATGTATCTTAATTAGATTAAGATTAAAAATGATTTTTATTTCATTTATAAATGAGGTAGCACATCGAATTTTCCATTTTTGACATATATACCTTTAATGAATCACATTGAGTGTAGCTTGATGGAACCTTGATGGCACCAAAGAAGGAAGATTGGACAAAGTGTGCAGACCAATGGATAGTCTTCTCATTCGTTGATCACCTAATTGTGGACGGATCAGGAGGTTTCGACGGCCAAGGTGCCTCTTGGTGGGGTGGAGCCATGTTCGAAACAGAATATCTTAATGAGGATATGGAACTTATTTCCTACTCGGGCTGTGACAAACCAACCGTAATATCATTTTCTTGTACATTAAACTTTACGTATGTAAATCAGACACGATTGTTGGACAACTTTTCTTGACATTTTTGGTCTATACATGTGTTTCAATGTAGGGTGTCCGCTTCCGAAAATGTACAAATCTTAACCTAAGTGGCGTAAAAAGTGTGAATAGCATAAGAAATCATTTCTCAATCACAGGATGTGATGGAGCTACAATTTCTGACCTTCATATCAAGGCTCCGGCAGACAGTCCAAACACAGATGGAATTGATATCTCAAGTTCTGAAAATGTAGTGATTCAAACTCATTTATTGGAACAGGTAACTAATTATTTTACATGTTTTTAATTACAATAACTACCTATATTTTTGAAGCCCTAACAAAGTTCAACATTTGATAAACAGGAGATGATTGCATTGCCGTTAACAATGGTGTTAAGAACCTGACTGTTGACACAGTCCATTGCGGCCCTGGTCATGGCATTAGGTTTGTTCATAAATGAAAAACCCTCATTGACAGACCCTAGCTAACACAAAACCCTAACCGTCTAACTAACTAATTCATGTGTGATTTTAAAAATGTTCCTAGTATTGGGAGCTTAGGAAAAGATGGAAGTACTGAGACCGTCGAAGACGTTATCGTCCAAAACTGTAATTTTTCAAATGTTCAGAATGCTGCAAGGATCAAAACATGGAGGGTACGTAATGTTCTTAAAGTTAACAAAAAAATATCTTCTACTACAATAATCAACATTAATGTTTCATCACTTTAACGTACAGGGAGGAAGAGGCTACGTTAAACGAATCAAATACATCAACATAGGATTGGATAATGCAAGAAAACCGATCATCATCGACCAACACTATTGTCCTGAGAAAAATTGCGATCAATCAGTTAGTGACAACAAATTACATATTTAGCAACATATATATATCGACCTAGTTAATAACAACGTGTCTTGTTCAATTCAGGTGGAAACAAGTCTAGAGATTGAAGATGTGAAATATATCAACTTTCAAGGAACAAGTCCAACTCAGGCAGCCATTACACTGAACTGCAGCAGCGTCGGACCTGGTTGTATGGACACAATGCTCGACCATGTGAACATTCAAAGTGACAATGGTGATAAGAATTTTGCATACTGCAACAATGTCCATGGACAGGCCATTTCAACTATTCCAAGTGTATCTTGTTTAGACTAGGCGCCAATGTTTTGCTGGTAGCCTTTACTTTGATTTTTTATCATAAGGAATAAGTAGTTATTTGGCAAAAATGCCCCATCTGATGTATTAATTTCTTTGTATCACAGAATTCAATGGAAAATATTTCTTGAGCAACATTTACATGCGATTATTTTGTATTTTTTATTAAGAGGAGAAACTTGAATAAGTAATTCATAACGCATTAGATTGAAAATTTCATAAAATCAAGGAGGACAATCAAAGATGTATAAATTTTAAAATATTATTTCAATCGCTGATTCAATTAATTTAACCAACAAAAGCAAGAAATCCTACACTTCTAACAATCCCTATTTTTACAAATTATTAAATTAATCAAATTAACGATTCAAATATTATACTTTATTGTTACATTAAACTAATATTTTACTTATTTCAATCTCTCTAGTTCAATAATCACATACTCATGATCATATCAGAAATTGAGCCGGAAGCAAAAGCCCAAACTCATATTCGTAATGAAGATATAATTGGTCCGGAAGCAAAAGCCCAGAAACCCAGAACTATATAAACATATCGTTCTTCTTCACTCTGTGTTGCACCAAAACCCTAAATCCTCTGCATCTGCAAATATCCATCAGCCGCCGAGAATGGTGAAATTTCTCAAACCAGGCAAAGCCGTAATCGTATTGCAGGGACGTTACGCTGGCCGTAAAGGAGTGATCGTCCGCTCCTTCGACGATGGCACACGTGACCGCCCCTACGGCCACTGCCTGGTTGCCGGAATCTCTAAGTACCCAAAGAAAGTGATCCGAAAGGACTCGCAGAAGAAGCAAGCTAAGAAGTCTCGCGTGAAGGTGTTTCTGAAGCTGGTTAATTACAGTCACATTATGCCAACAAGGTACACGCTTGATGTGGATTTGAAGGAAGTTGTGACGCCTGATGTGCTGCAGAGTAGGGATAAGAAGGTGACTGCTGCTAAGGAAGCGAAAGCAAAGTTTGAGGAGAGGTTTAAGACAGGGAAGAACAGGTGGTTCTTTTCCAAGCTTAGGTTTTGAGATGTTTTGCAATGTCGTTTTACCATTTAGTTGATGTTGTGTTACTCTAAATGCTTTTGAAAGTACTTTGAAATGTGTCTTTGGATTCAGCATAGTTTTATGCGGAACTTATTACTGTTTGGTTTATGAAATTACTTGTTTTCGACATATAAAGTTGCAAGTTTTTTAGATATCTGTACCTGACATTGCATCAAGCTAGGTAATTCAATGTCAATGTATGTTTAAGATCATGGCTTTGCAGCATTGTTTTGGCTAAATGTTGTTTTTTAAGTTGATACTTTTTGGAGTTGAGGATCGGATTGCCTTAACTTTCTGATACTTGGTTATTAGTGTTTTTATATCGGTGTGCTAAGTTTTGTAAATCCTAGTAGAACAGGTTTTAAGTTGGTATCTGGGGTAAAATAGTCTAATAGAGAATTCAAACTCCTTAAATAGAGCTGTGTGGAACTTTTACTTTGAAAGACTAGAGTAAACATTACATTTGAATTTGATCCTTTTCGAAGCAGAGTCATGAATGCTCCTACTCTTCCAGCTGTCTTGATTCTCTTCTTTCCTTCAGCTTGTAACATAACGCATTCTCATGAAACTTGGATGTTGATATTGTAAACAACTGGTCAAAATTTGTTCATTTGGATTCAGTGACGCACGCCTTTTTCTTAGGTGGCTTCCTTTTCCATGTAATTGTCACCTCCTTAAATAGAGTTGCAAAAATGATCAACAGCAGCAATCCCTGGCAAGAACCTTTGTACCTATGCATGCCACGCCTGTGAAGAAATTATTTTAGAACAGAATGAGAACATTCCTAATCAAACTAATCACTCCCTCCGTCCCACAAGTAGTTTTCAAGATTCTCCCACTTTTGCTGCTCCATATATTATGAGATTTAAGGTATTTCATATTGCTTCATCCTTAAATGAAAACACCCGATTCAGACCACCTCTCCTCAGATTGTTAAACTTACAACCTTTGCAGATGGTCCAATCTGAACCGATAAAGACTGAACCAATTCATGACCCATTTGGTTCAGCCATACTGAAGTAATGTAATAATAAGTTTCAATTATTATAAACAGGCCCCTGTACTTGGTATTATTACAAACACATCCCTGAACTGATTTGGAGATCTGGATCATTATGTTCACCAACGATCGGCGCCAAGAGGAGCGGACTGGAAGAAACGGCACTCCCAGATTGCAGTATCTTCAGGTTTGATGCAACTGACCAACTCCAAGATTCAGTCTTTGATTCAGTCTTTGAGTTTTGAATTTCTAATGTTATGTTTGTTTTTGTTGCAGGAGTTGGTCAGCCAATTTCAAAATGCTACTGATGATGGTATGGATAAATTTCAAACTTAGGGTTCCATAGCTGATATTGTAATCCAGTTGTTAAAAACCTTAAATGGGTGTTTTGTTGATGCAGGACTGAAGGTGAAAATAGCTGCTAATTTGGCTAATTTTGCTTATGATCCATACAACTTTGCATTCTTGCGGCAGGTTGGGGGAACATCCTTCCATATGTGTTATCTGTTATGGTGATTTTTATTTATTTTTATGCTGATGGGTAACAACATTTGTTTTCTGTCTTTGTAATAACTTTGCAGCTTAATGTCTTGGAACTTTTTATCGACTGTATTACTGAACCTAATGAGAAGCTAGTGGAATTTGGAATCGGGGGCATCTGCAATGCTTGCGCTGGTAAGTAGTGAGTGATCTATGGATTAAGCATTGTCCTGTTTAGGTACCAATTGTTGAAATTAGTTTTGTTTGTAGATGCAAGGAATGCAGTGGTTGTCACTCAGTGTGGCGGTGTTCCTCTTATTATTAAATGCTTATCAAGTCCAATTACAAACACTGTAAGTTGCTACTCTTAATATATAGTCAACGAAGGCACTACTCTGACTTTTAATTTTAGCCTCATCAATCAAATTTTATCCACAGGTAAATTACGCACTGGGCTCTCTTTATTTTCTTTGCAATGAATCTAACAAAGAGGAGATTCTAAAACCAGAAGTCGTAGATGCCATCAGAAGGTATGCCGCAGCAGGAGCTGTTGCTGTAAGCTTCAGCAATTTGGCCCAAGCGTTCTTAGATAAACATGCACCAGAATACAGTTGAAGTTGAGATCGTCACCATACCAAGTTCTTAACCCATGTTTTTACAATATTTTGTAAAAGATTTTCAGGTTTCTAAAGCTGGCTGATAACAGTATAACACTTACAATGAGCCTACTGAGTGGTATTTAATTTTGAGCACCCAGTCTGCTTGCTCAGGCTTTGGTGACTTTTGCCAACAAGTTGTTAATCCATACAAATTCAACAACATGAAATGAGATTCTAAACATGCACCAAAAACAATCGAATTTTGATATGTTTGAGATTCTGATTGCTCAGGCTTTGGTGACCAAAAGCAACCGCAACCTATGGAAATGGATTAAGACATGCCAAGGCGATAAACAATCGAATTTTGATATGGTTGAGAAATATATCTTTTACATTGAAAAAATATTGGGCTTACACTTGATCAAATCAAACAATGGAAGCTAGCTTATTCGAGTATCTCTCAACATGGGAGATCCCACTTTGAGTTCAAAAAATGTGTTGATCAAAGCAACAATTTTTATTTATAGTTAGACGGTTAAAAAACTTATTCCTCCACGACAACGCTGATTTCACCTCGGTCAAGCATGTCGTAGAATGCCCTCACTTTCCTTTGCTCATTCCAGTGATGCATCTTCCAGAGGGAACCAGCACCCAGTCCAAGCACAATCCCGATTGCTATCTCCTTTATAACACTTGGTCCCTTTAGGGTGGCATGCACAACTCTACCCCCAGCCATCCTGCGATCTCAACCTAAAAACATTATAGTAGCCATTACTTGACTTGAACACACATCTTTCACAAAAAGGATAGCTTCATGCATTCATTCATAACAAGTCTAACAAAATCTAATAATATAACTCTCAGTTCCAAACTAATACTCAAAGTTGTTCAATTCTTCATACATCACATGCTTCCACGGTTCCACCAACAAAATACCACAACATAATAGCCAAACAAGGATTGCCAATTCGCATGATCTGTAGAATATAATCTCTTCACACAAATATCATAAAAAATCCACTAAAATAAAACATATCTTCAGCACCCCAAAGGCCAAACATTTCAACACCTCATCAGACACACTATAAGATAAAAAAACATTTCCGCCATATTACAATCTACAATCCTATGTTTACAACGCTCAAGGAAATATTCAATCTAACATCCAAAAAAAGCTGTGATGCTTATTGAAACATAAATCCACATCCATTATTTTCTATCTTAAATCCCAAGCTTGTACAAACCGTAAATTCATCCCTGAACACATCAAGTACATCTTGAGGCACCTGGAAGAGATTTCCCTTCACACCCATCAAAAAAATAACCGAAGAATCAACCAAGAATCATTAACATCCTAAATGGCTAATAAAGATCCTATCTTTCATCTCCAACAACACATCAAAGAGTCAAATGCATCGTTAAAAAACACATATAAAGATTCAGAAACATATTTCCGGAGGATCCAGCCTCACCTCTTCGCTCCTGTGGCTTCAACCGCTCTTTCTCTCTTGCTCCGTAGATCTCGAATCGCCGTGCGCAGTGCATAGCTTTGGCCTTGTGTCACGTCTTTAACTACAACGCAGCGGGGAAGGGTAAAATCGTCAGTTGAAACTTTTAAGCCCAAATAACTTGCTGGCCCAATTGAAGAGTAAAGGTGTTGTGATCTTTTGGAGACTTGCCTGAAAGCTTTGATCTTTTGGTGATTGAGTAGAAATATGTAACCGTTAGTCATCTGGGGTTTGTTGATTTTGTTGTCAGAATGAGAATTCAGCAATTTTGGTATCAGTTTTTTATATTTACAGTGTCAATTTAGAGTGGTTAAAACACTTTGCAGCTTCTCAAGATTCAAATTTCTTGCTCTTAGCTTTCCAGAATTTGGCAGATAGGTCTTGCAAAGTGAACCTGAAGCTGAAGATTTTACATTTAACAAACTGTAATATGAATTTCTGACATACAAAGTTTTCTGACATACAAAGTTGTCATAAAAGACATACATGAGGCACAAACTTCATCAGGAAAACATGCTAAAATGATTAATATGAAGTCAAGGATGGATCAAGAATGTCAAAGAAATAATGGAACTTCGGAAAAGTACTGTAGTAGCACGGAAACACAAAAAACGAGGTCAGCCTGATCTCTATAATGACTGGAGTACTACTCCGCTGGAGTTTTCCTGTTGGGCTCGAAGACATACTTGATTATTGAATCCTTTATCGAGAGAAGTTCAGGGAACTCGTTTTTCAACTTAGACGCGTCTAACTCGTTGTTGCTTCGAGGAGCAACAATGACCTTGGCTTGCTCTTCCAGTGTGAAGTTGGTGTACTTGAATTCAGGGTCTATGTATTTCTTGTACATCTCGAGAATTTCATTGTGGCTAACAACACCGGGGTTTGTGAAGTTCCATATGCCTCTAAGGTTCCTCTTTGCCATTTCGACTGCAATTGGGAGAAGTTCGTCCAAGACTGTCATGCTGTTTGGAATATTTACAACTTTATTGTAGCGTGAGATCTTCGTGATGAAGTTGCGTGGGTTGCTGAGATCTGATGAAATCGGCATTCTGACTCTTAATGTGCAAACATTATCGTATTCTTTCAGCAGCTCTTCAACCTGATGTAATAACACAAAAAAAGCTAATTAGATTAAATCAAAATATATTATGCCACGGCAAAAAAATAGTTTAAAATAAAATGTACCATGGCCTTTGTTTTAGAATAGAAAGAACCAATGAAGTTAGGTGTGTCTTCCTCCTTAAACCCAATGCCCGAACCCTCAGGGTGTGCGGCATCGTACTCAAAGATACATCCAGTGGCAAAGTTCACAACAAGCAGCCCGTGCTGTGCGCAAACATCAGCTAAGGTCAAGGTTCCAGCGACATTAGCGCGAATGGTTTCCACCTTATGAGTTTCGCACCAATCAACATTAGGCCTGCCGGTGACACCAGCAGCATTGAAGACATGAGTTGGTTTGACAGTCTTGATATCAGCCACGATCGACGAGCGATCCTCAAGTCTCCCTTTTCCATATTCATATGGAATTCCTTGCTTAGTGCATATCTCACCAAGTAAACCTCCAATCCATCCAGTTCGTCCATAGATCAAGAATTTAAAAGGAGACTTTTCAGCATCTGACTTTCCAGGCAAAGACTTGGCAACTGGGGTGCTGGATGGGGCTATCACGGCTTGAGATTGTGAAGAGTTGTAATCACCAGGCATCATTAGCATCCTTGGGTGAGGTAGCAAAGCCCCAGACACATCTCCCCAAAAATCAGGATTCTTTTTGTACCATTCAATGGTTTTTATCAAACCATCTTCCCACACTGTCCGCTCCTGCCAACCTATCTCTTTCAGCTTTTGATCATCAAGAAAATACCTCTGATCATTAAATGGCCTATTGTCTACATATTCGATAGAAGTCTCTGGGTCCATTGAGAAAAGCTTGCATATATCTCTCGCCACATCAGTAACTCTTCTTTCCCTCTTTGTTCCGATATTGTATACATGCCCAACAACTCCCTTGTGAAGAACAACATCAAAAGCCTCTGCAACATCCTCACAATAAAGATAACTTCGGACATTAGACCCGTCGCCATGGATTGGAAGTTTCTGTCCTCTCATAGCTAAGAGGATGAACTTTGGAATCAGCTTTTCAGGAAACTGATTCGGGCCATAAACGTTATTCCCCCTAGTAGTTATAACAGGCAAACCATACGACCTACCATAAGCCATAACAAGCATTTCAGCGCCAGCTTTTGTTGCAGAGTAAGGATTAGTTGGTAAAAGCTGAGAGGCTTCGTGATTCCCTACAACAGCATCCTCGTCAGTTTCTCCATACACTTCATCCGTACTCACATGAATAAACCTCCGGATCTGGCCAGACGTGACTTTACATGCTTCCAAGAGGACATGAGTTCCGTAGATATTGTTCTTAGTAAACTCAAAGCTATTGCCAAAAGAGTTATCGACATGAGTCTGAGCAGCAAAATGCATAATTGTGTCGATATTTTCAGCTATGAGCAAATAGTTGACAAGGTCAGCGCTCGCAATGTCTCCCTTCACAAACTTGAAATTTGGAGATGACCTTGAGGGATCAAGGTTTTTCAAATTTGAGCAGTAGTCAAGCTTGTCAAGCACTACAATCTTGTACTCGGGATGGTCCCGTATGAGCCTGTTAGCGACATGGGAGGCGATGAATCCAGCCGCCCCCGTGATCAAAATGTTCTTCGGAACGTAAGCCGACATATCGAGAAACTCAACTCTCTACAAAAGTCAAAAAGGCAAATCAAGATCAGATCTGATCACACCATCAATTTGATCCGACTCCCAAATGCACCGTAATTGAAAGCCATTAACAATGTCATGTATTCCCATCAAATACGAACAAGATCAATAATTTGGAAATGTGTTACAACCAGACAGCTAATAACAGATTCTTATTTTGGATCCAAATGTCAAATAAAATCACACACATTATCAAATCAACATAATGAGAATACATCTACTTAATGGAACATCTGCAAAGTAAGATCTCTAAAGCACTCAGGTCCAGAGAGTGTCAACAAACTCAGTTTCAAATCATTATCAGAGATCCAAAATCACAAAATCAGATCAAACTGGATCTACAATCCCATCAAACAACGAACCAACAAGCACATCCACAATCAGATTCAGAAACCAAAAAGATCATAACTTTAACCACAAACCACCAGATCCAACGATAACCCAGATCACAAAATGACATACAATGACCCAAAATCAAGCACTAGATCCAACGACAACCCAGATCACAAAATGACATACAATGACCCAAAATCAAGCAACATGACACTTACAATTGAGATCAGATCAACCCCAGATTAGAAAGAAGCACGAGAAGATTGAATAAGAGATTAAATAGAGTTGAGTCAATAATAGACAGTCATGGAGGGACTTGCGGAAGAGCCGCGTGAGGGACCGAATGAGAGCAGCTGGCAATGAGCGATCCACCGACTGTGTGAATATTAATCAAGTCACAAACTTTAGGGTGTCAAAGATTTTTACAATGAAAATTTATTTTGTAAACCAAAAAGGAATGAACTTTCGTATACCCAATCGATTGAAAATTGAAATCATATCCCGATTAAGAAATACTCTATATTTTGTTGGTTTTTCAATAATTCAATATGTAAATATATCAAGTGTAAAAATAACATCCTAACGTGTTTTTCTAATTTTTATATTTGAGTGTTGTTACACTTTATGTAGTATTGTTTGAATTCTTTACATAATTTAGTTCGTTGTAAATAATTTTGATAGCACCGAATTATTAAGTAAAGTAGTGATTTTTGTTTTAAAAACAACATATGAAGACATTTCTACCTGTCACTGTGATGAATGTGGGCAGCAGCGAGAGATCTGAATTGGCATGTTCTTTTCTAACATATTATAAGTAATTGAAAATGCTAAATGATTTTAATGCATGTTTGATAGTTTACAAAGTTGACTTGTCTTAAAATTGTGCAAGGATGGTTCAACCTTCAAGTCCACTGCATGAAGTTGTGCTATTTTATTGGATAAAGTTTCATCTTCCATCTGACATTTTGTTGCTTGTTTCATTCACATTGGAAGAAAGATTCAAACTTTAGCTTAGGGATAGGGATGTCCATCGGACCCGAAAGCCCTAAAAAAGCCCTAAGGCCCGGCCCGGTCCAAGCCCGGCCCGGCCCGCATCCAAGGCCGAAAAAAGCCCGAGCCCGAAAGCTCCGGGCCGGGCTAGGGCTTGAATTCCGAAGCTCGAAAAGCCCGGCTCGGTCCAAGGCCCGAAAAAGCCCGATCAAAAAAAATAATTTTTAAATAAATATATTATTTTCAAATTTAAAGCATATGATATTTATATCATTTATATAACATCACAAGAACTTACAACAATATACAAACATTTTATATCTATTCTAAACGCATATAATATTGTTTAAGTTCGTTATATTACAAGTAAATTCAAAATATAGACTATTCGTTGAACACATTATTTAAAACTATTGTTATAAAAATATTTATAACTAAATTGGTTTAAAATATGTATTTCAAATTAATTAAAATTTAAAAAACGAATTAAAATTGAAATTGGGTTCGGTCAAATCCGGTCAAAGCCCGGTCAAACCCTAAAGTCAAAGGCCTAGAAAAGCCCGTGAGCCTTACGATTTTAATGAGGCCCGGCCCGGCCCGAAATTTTTAAAAAAGCCCGAATATTTAGGGCCGGGCCGGGCCTCATTAAAATTGTAAGGCCCACGGGCTTTTCTAGGCCCTTTGACTTTAGGGTTTGACCGGGCTTTGACCGGGCTTTGACCGGATTTGACCGAACCTAATTTCAATTTTAATTCGTTTTTAAATTTTAATTAATTTGAAATACATATTTTAAATCAATTTAATTATAAATAACTTTATACCAATAATTTTAAATAATATGTTCAACGAATAGTTTATATTTTGAATTTACTTATAACGTAACGAACTTAAACAATTTTATATGCGTTTAGAATAAATATAAAATGTTTGTATATCATTGTAAGTTCTTGTGATGTTATATAAATGATATAAGTATCATATACTTTAAGTTTGAAAATAATATAATTATTTAAAAATTATTAGTTTTGATCGGGCTTTTTCGGGCCTAGCATCGGGCCGGGCTTTTCGGGCCGACCGGGCTTCGGATTTCAAGCCCTAGCCCGGCCCGGGACGTTCGGGCTCGGGCTTTTTTCGGCCTAAAGTTCGGGCCGGGCCGGACTTGGACCGGGCCGGACCTTAAGGCTTTTTTAGGGCTTTAGGGTTTTAGGGCCTAATGGACATCCCTACTTTAGCTGCTTAGTGCTTATAACTTGCTAGAGACTACAACCTCAGACTAGTTTTTGAAACTGTCAAACAAATGATACAACTTGATAATCAGATAAAGCACGAGTGCATGACTTTTTAGAGCACTCCCTTGGTTTCTTCCATGTGGGTTAACGTTAACCTTCACTTACTGATGACAGGTCTTTGTCATTAGGTCTATTGCAAGAACCCAGTTGCTTCATGTTTGGACTTTCCACCATTTCCTCCATTTCAAGTTTGTGAATTTGGCTGGAATTTTTAAAAAAAAGGAACTTCGGTATAAATGCCCAAAAACCATCTTCATTCTAATTTTGTCATGTTCTTCACTGATTTGTGAGTTTCAGTTCCCCTTTGGGATTTATATTATTAATTCAATCTTCTTTAAAACTGAGTGTCAATGTTGACAGCTTCTTTTAAAAGTTGCAAGATTGAATAAAAGCTAAGCTAACGACATAAGAAACTTTGTCATCTCAAAGATTCAATAACTGATCATATATCACCAATTAAACACTGAAACACTGAATTTTGATGCACAACAGGTTCCATAACAAAGTAGTACAACAAGTGATTAAGATTTTACAATCCAAACATAGTTTTTCGAACGCCTGGGAAATTCTTTTGCCAGTATTAATAGTGTGTGAGTTGCCGCCACACCCCTGTCAATTGAAGGATGATAACGATTGTGATGAGAATAGCCTGAACAACAAATCAAAAGGTTAGGAATTAGGATACAAAAAAAAGACACCATTGTTAAATGGAACAAGAATATGCAATGCAATGATGTAATGATACAAGTTTAATTACCCCAACTAAGCAAGCAATGCAGCCAGGCCTCTCTCTGTAGTCCTTTTTACGTTGGACGTATATCAGTAACACTGCTCCGACGTACCAAGGGATTGTGATGAAGATACCCAATATGAACCTTCAATAAATGTTAACATAAGCGAAGTCACGTCAGTTTGAAAATCAAAGAAGGCGAGCATTAGAAATACTTACAAGGTCCATCCAAAGCCAAGTCCACAGCAAGGAAGGGGCTCTCTAACAGGAGCTGGTTGAACCATTTGAATACCTGACATATATCAAATTCAGCATATTTTCCATCAAAAGCACGATACAAGGTTCAAAAGTCCGATTTTTTCAGCTAACTGGATTACAATTGTGCAAATATATATTGTTATAAAAAGGGTAACATTTATGCATACCAGGGGCATAAACTTGAGCTCCAGGAGGAGGGGCATATGTAGCTCTTGCTTGCTCAACATGCGGTGGCTGTTCCGGATCAACGAATCTCTTCTGGTCACCTTCTGATTGATTCATCTTGTAGCTTTAAGTTAATAGATCAAAGTGAAGAGAGGTGTGTAAGTAATGAAATAGATGCACACATATATAAATGTGTTAGATCCTGAGGTTCACATCCCTCAAGAGGGCTTTGAGGTTCGGATACCTCTTGTGAACTCAAAGGATCTTCATACCCATATTTTGATGATGACAACATTCATTTAATGTCTTGAATGAAGTGTTCAGGTTGATATACCTGAGAAATGGACAGAAGGACTTGACAATCACGAAGGACTTGAAGGATCAAGTACCTGGGATTGACAATCAGGGACCTGACGACACAGCAGATCACGTGAAGGACAGCAGAGCATGAAAGAGAAAAGCTTGCTGCAGAAAGTACCAATTAAGCCGACTTTGGAACTCGTGAATATCTTGCAAAAGATAGAGGAAGCCATGCTATACCTAGTGGATAATAGGAGGCAGCCGAAAGCACAAAGTGAACAGTGCCGTCCCATCGGTCACTGTTCATCCGAGGACAAGACCCTGCAAGTGGGTCTCTATTCAAAATGTGAGGAATGGAGCCATTTTGAATTGCCTCTCCCATTCGAAACTCAAGCACAACTCAAGGAATCTAGAGAGTGATTCAAAGGAGTTGAAGATCTTCTTGTGTAAGTCTAAAGCGCGTCAAGAAGATAAGCTTGGAGTGAAGGGTCTCGAGGACCTGGTGGAAGAAGGACATCCCAGCCGCGGTGCAAGGGATCTCAGGAGGAATCCAAGGAGGTGTCTTCCATCCAGAACTCATTGAGCAACTCAAGGAATCCAGAGAGGGATTCGAAGGAGTTCAAGATCTTCTTGTGTAAGGCTAAAGCGCATCAAGAAGATAAGCTCGGAGTTGAGGGTCTCGAGGACCTGGAGACAAGGTGGAGGGATCTCAGGAGGAACCAAGGGCGTTCTGAGTAAGGCTAAAGTGCATCAGAACCCAGCCCTTTGGTTTGAGAGAGCTACAACAGATTCAGGGGGAATCGTGTGTGGTACGCGTCTCTGAAGTCACGAACAGGGTACTGACCCTGGGTAAGCTGACTTTTGTATTGTAATAGCTTGTGTGTTGTTACATGTTACAAACCGTACATTTTGTATAGTCGATTGATTTAATAAAGAAATCATTCGACATCATTTCCGCTGTGTTTTACTTTGTGAAGTCCCTGCAGTCTGGAATCAGGTCCCTAACAGTTCCTGAGTCCTTAGATACACTAACCACGGTCCTTCAAAATGGTTATCAAAACTAAAGCTTGGGATAAAGACTAAGAAAGACGACTTCAAATGGGAATGAAGACTGCCACTAGGGTGGTGTGCTAGTGGTGGCAAAGAGTTTTCATAAATTCTTTGTTCTAAGGGTCTTGGACTCAATCCATGGTCTTACCAATATCTTGTTTTGAGAGGCTCTTTCCTATTCCCTTTCCTACTTCTCATGTGGTGGAGTCTTTCCTGATGTAATGGTTTGAGTTTCGATTGAACGTCATTTAATGGTATAGTTTCCATAGTGAATTGATATGCTCGAGTTGAACTTATGATATACCCGTTGTAATAAAAAAAGGAATAAAGACTATTCTTTGCATTGATGGTAAGATTAGCTGGAATGGCACCCACAAACCTTGTCATCTTTCCATTATGTGTGGATGATACAACTGGTAGGTTTGCATCGGCTAAGTATGAGATATGGTGATCAAGAGAATAGGATGAGAAACCAGACGAAGGAGATAAGAAGTAGACGAGATTCAGGAGAGGAGTAGAGAAGCTAAGACATGGAATTTAAGGTTTGATTCATTGATTGTTTTTCTTCTTCCTAACTTTGGCTTTAAAAGCCTTACAATAACTTATATCACTAAAATAATTTTTATTCTAATAAGATCTTATTCTTCATTTATTGATGCATGTATCATTTCTTCCTTCCTTCAAAACGATCTGGTCCTCAAGGTCGAAGATTTCCAGTGATTTCGATAGGGAGAATAACAAAAATACAAAGATGTTGCTTCTCAAGATAACAAGGGCAACTGCTTAAATCTTGGGTATAGGCTGATTCAACTTCCTGTGCAACGAAAATATCATCCCAGACCAGCTAAACCACTCTGAAGTTTCACAATTTTTCTTGTTTTGGCCTTGAACTATGGAACTGGGTAAGTTCATCATTGATCTTTGATACCTTACGAACAACTTTAGATGATATAAACAATTCATTTCTTCGCAAACTACTAATTCTTTTGACACTTCCAGTCATGAATTGCTTGAGAATAAAAGCCAACATCAAATGTATGAAATTAAATAAAACAAACATGCCTTCATCTTCAAGCTTGGATACGATCTCAGCGAGCAAGTTCCTCATTGAACTAAGATGCGTCCCCTTCACATAATAAATCCCATTTAAATTATTTTGATACTCACGAGCAGTGGCGGAGCCCACACAGGCCAGGGTAGGTACGTGCCCTCCCTGAAATTTTTTTTTTGGTCCGGTTTCTCAAAAAACAATTATAAAATATTTTTTATATTATATTAAAAAATGAAAAATCATATAGTAACTAATAAATGATGAAAATAAGTCATATAATAACTCGTTTGAGTATCATATAGTCTTTATATAAGTGTGCGAGTGAAATAGTTAAGTCAAACGGATTTTAAATGCATAACATTCAACAAATCAAGGATAAATGAACCCGTAATGCAATGTTTAGCCCATTATAAACCATGAGATGAATATGTCACTTTTTTGTATATTATATACTTATATTCGTTGTTCGTGATGTACGTGTAATTTTGTTTCTAACCCCTCTTTTGCGAGATCCTGGAATTGCGACTGACCTCTTGGTCGCATACGAAATCTCGCGGATGAGTGTTATAAGCGAATAGTTTAATAAATTGAGTTTTTTATGATGTCTTCTTTGTATTTTCCACATATTATTAGAAAAAACTATAATAAATTTTGGCCCACCCTCAAATTTGCTCCTGGCTCCGCCACAGCTCACGAGCATGAATTACAGCTCTATGAAGACGACCTTGTTTGACATAACTCGCGACAAGCCTATTGCGCTTCAATCATCTAGCCATAGACTCGAGCTAAAACTTATGCAACCAGATCCTTTAAATTTGCACACATATATTGTCTGAAATAATGGCCAAATAAGGGATGGTTTTGCATTGTCTGAATACTTACAGTGGCGGAACTAGGGGGGGCGGAGGGGGGCTGGAGCCCCGGCGAGGAAAAAATTTTTTTTTTTTTACCAGGTATAATTTATCATAATTCGATTGGGAGCCCCGGGTAAAGTAATTATTTGAGCCCCGGCTGAAAAAATTATTAGAGCCCCGGCTAAAAAAATTATTTGATCCCCCGCTAAAAAAATTATTTGAGCCCTCGCTAAGCTTTTGAGCCCCGGCGAATATTTCGTCCTGGTTCCTCCACTGAATACTTACCAAGTATCTTTTGGGAATATGCAGAACAAGCCCTCTTTGCATATTGCAATTGGTTTAACACAACATAGCCTACACAAATCATGTCGGTAGCAACTAATAAATTCTCAAAATGTAAACTTAATTGCCAAAACAAGACCACTGATACAGGATTCATTCAGTTCGAACAATTTCAAAATTCTGTTTGGATCCAAAAATGTCTAACAGAGTATATAGTCTAGTCTGCATTCTTAAATTTGCACATGTCATCAAATAACATATGCTAATGATTGACTTGTCTTAAAATTGTGCAAGGATGGTTCAACGTTCAAGTCCACTGCATGAAGTTGTGCTATTTTATTGGATAAAGTTTCATCTTCCATCTGACATTTCCTTGCTTGTTTCAATCACATTGGAAGAATTCAAAATTTAGCTGCTTAGTGCTTATAACTTGCTACAGAGTACTACAACCTCAGATTAGTGTTTGAAACTGTCAAACAAATGATACACTTGATTAACAGAGAGCACGAGTGCATGACTTTTTAGAGCAATTCTTTGGTTTCTGTCGTGTGGGTTAACGTTAATCTTCACTTATTTATGACAATGACAGGTCTTTGTCGTTGGGTCTACTGCAAAAAGCCAAGAACCCAGTTGCTTCATGCTTGGACTTTTCACCATTTCTTCCATTTCAAGTTTGTGAATATGGCGCCACTAGGGTGGTGTCCTAGTGGTGGGCAAGGAGTCTTTATAAACTCTTGTACTAAGGGTTATGGTTCAATCCATGGCCTTACCAATATTTTTTTCTTGAGAGGCTCTTTTCTATTCCCTTTTCTACTCCTCATGTGGTGGCGATCCATTATAAACCTAACTATCCCCAACTAAGGTTTTTGAGAGTCGATGTTTTTGATTGAGTGTCAATGTTGATAGCTTCTTTAAAAAGTTGCAAGATTGAAGAAAAGCTAAGGTAACAACAGAGGAAACTTTGTCATCTCAAAGATTAAATAACTGATCATATATCACCAATTAAACACTACTTTTTGATGCGCAACTGGTTCCATAACAAAGTACAACAAGTGATTAAGATTTTACAACCCAAACATAATTTTTCGCACGCCTGGGAAGTTCGTTAGCCAATAACGTGAATACTCAAGGTTGGAATATTAATAGTATGTGAGTTTCCACACCCCTGTCAGTTCAAGGATGATAACGATTGTGATGAGAATAGCCTGAACAACAAGTCAAAAGGTTAGGATACGAGAAAAAAGCGCTGTTGTTTCATGGAACAAAAGTATGGAATGTTAAAAATGAAAGAAGTTTAGTCACCCCAATTAAGCAAGCAATACAGCCAGGCCTCTCTCTGTAGTCCTTTTTACGTTGGACATAAATCAGTAACACTGCTCCGGCGTACCAAGGGATTGTGATGAAGAAACCCAATATGAATCTTCAAGAATTGTTAACATAAGCATAAGTTTCAAAACAAACAAGGTCACGTTTGTTTGGAAAATCAAAGAAAGCGAGCATCAGAAATACTTACAAGGTCCATCCAAAGCCAAGTCCACAGCAAGGAAGTGGCTCTCTTACAGGAGTTGCTTGAACCACTTCAATACCTGACATAAACCAAATTCAGCATATTTTTCTTCAAAAGCGCGATATAAGGTTCAAAAGTCCGATTTTTACAGCTAACTGGATTACAATTGTGCTGATATACATATCTTTAAAAAGGGTAACATATATGCATACCAGGGGCATAAACTGGAGCTCCAGGAGGAGGAGGGGCATATGTAGCTCTTGGTTGCTCAACGTGCGGTGGCTGTTCCGGATCAACGAATCCCTTCTGGTAACCTTCTGATTGATTCATCTTCTAGCTTTAAGTTATTAGCTCAAATTGCAGAGCGGTGTGTAAGTAATGAAAAAGATGCACACACATATATAAATGGTTATCAAAACCAAAGCTTTGGATAAAGACTAAGAAAGACGACTTCAAATGGGAATGAATTTTCTTCAACAAGACGTCGATGCTAAGATTAGCTGGAATGGCTCCCACAAACCTATTCATGTTTGCATTATGTGTGGGAATCAAAAGATCCCAATGAGTGTATAAAGTGGGACCTGGCAACATTGACAAGTAGCTACAAAAAAGGCTCAAAATCAGCAGAAGAAAAATAATCCATAACAAACTTCCAGCTCAGATTGTGGGATTGGAAACGAAGAAAGGTTCGATCTTTGTGACCTGGGGTTTGCTTATTTTCAGTGGGTGAAGAAAAGAGCGTGAATTTGGGATCTGAGAGTGAGAAAGAGAAGGCGTTGGCGGCGGTGGGAGATGGGAATTGTGGTTGGGACTCTTCTTGCTTTTTTGAGTCAACAAGTAAATGCAAATAAAAATAATTTTTTATTCGATTGTGCTAAATTTAAGTTATAATTAAAAGAGAAATTACAAAAAACATGTCCTGGACTACCACACAATTTCAAATTGAGGACCGAACTACCTCAATTTTCAAATTGAGGACCGGACTATCTCAATTTTCAAATTGAAGACCGGACTATCTCAATTTTCAAATTAAGGACCCGGACTATCTCAATTTTAAAATTGAGGACCAGACTATCTCAATTTTTTAGGTATAATTATCAATATGATGAAATAATTGAAGTCTCACATCTATTTATCCATCCTCTTAGATCCAATATTTAATTTATATACTCATTATATAAATTGATGATGTTAGAAATTAGAATATATAGCTATATGTTAGTATTGAATTTTCTTAGTTGATGTTTTTAAGCGATCAAATTAAGATATGAAGATCCTTGAGTTAAAAATAATAAATTACAAAATACAGTCTAGACTATCTATAATGAATGCATTCTATTTTTAATTAGTCAAATATGTATAACTAAAATTATTAGTTTCTGGTGAATGGAATTTATATAATGAGGGGTTAGGATCAAGAGATCATATATTTTCATAAACCAAATGACAATCTTAGTCGTTGATTTTTAATTAAATTGACGGCTGAATTTGCAATACATATGAGTTGATGGATTTGACAGTTATTTTTTTATTAACATCCGTTAGATTATTAATAATCAACGGTGGAGATTTATCTCACAGTCTAATCAAAAGTAATATGTCGTTCTTGAACTTTACTTATACTAGTAGTCTTGTGCACATAATATGTGCATATAATTAAATTTTCATGTTATTTATTTAATATTGTTTATAAAAGTGTATGATTTAGATAATAAATATGTAATTATTTAATCATGTAGGGGTAAATTGGGAAAGTTGAATTGTGGCTTCAAAAGAAACCGTCAATTCAACCCCTTACGTTTTAAATATAGGAAGATAATAAGTATATAAATTAAGGGAAAAGTTCGAAGAGGACAACTATATTTTTGTAAGACAGTAAGACACTATACAGACCGATGAGATTAAAAGTAAAATAACTGTCAAATTCAACCGCCCCGTGTTTTTCGCAAATTCAACCACTGTTTCAATGGTTTAGATTTCGTCCCACTGTTTTACAAATATGCTATGTCCTTCTAGATCTTCACCCTATAAATTAAATATTGGATCTAATTTATTTTTATATCATTTCAATTATTTCATTATATTGATAATTATACTTAAATAAATTGAGATAGTCCGGTCTCAATTTGAAAATTGAGGTAGTCCGGTTCTCAATTTGAAATTGTGTGTAGTCCAGGACATGGTTTTGTAATTTTCCCTAATTAAAATGATATCAGTTTCCATTTTGATATTCAAATACGTTTCTCAAATTCGGATCATAAGAAGGAAGCAATCAAAATTTAATTAAAACAATGAAAATTTATAAAGTCTATTCAAAAAATTGAACCACTTTGAATATGTGTTACTTCCAAAACTGCAATCAAAATTGAGTACTTTTCAACACAACAAAATTAAATATTATTCATTTTATTTTCTTAAAAAGACTGATTTAACGTTTTACTGATACTTTTCATGTTTTCATTGCATTATTGATCGTTTAAGAAGAAGCCGTTTAACATTAATCATCCTATTTATGTTCTCGAACGTTGCAAATGTTTTAAAAACTATATATTTATATTTAGTTGATTTGATTAATCTGACAGTTGAGATTAAAGTTGGTTTTACTTATAATTGGCGGTTGTATTTGCGAAAAACACGAGACGGTTGGATTTAGAGGGTTTTTACTTTAAATCTCATCCGTTGGATGATTAGAAATCAACGGTTGAGATCATATCTTACGATTTTACAAATTATTGATCGTCCTTCTTGATCTTTATCCTAATTAAACCAATTATAAATATGACATAAAATTGAATGTTTGGAAATCGTACAAAAATTCAGGTATTTTTCCAATACACTTTCGCGCATTCTGAAATCTTAAACGACCTTTGCTCCGGCGACGTCATCACCATCCGATTTCACGATCCTCGATCAGACCGGTTTAAAGTTTCAATATTTATCCAATCAGCAACAATTCCCCATTCAGTTCCAACCGAATTCATCTCATTTTGTTTTTCTACACAAGTGGGTGTCACGCATCAATTCACGTTTCACATAGTTGCGGTTGCGGTCGCGGTCCTGGTCGACGATCAACAAGTTAACTGGAGTATTCAACGAAAAGCAACTACTCAGAAAGCGACTGTTCTTGTTCCCACGCGTATCGCACGCTGTTGAAACCGCAGGTCAAACATCTACAGATTTTTTCTAACCACCCCCAAATAAAATTCTAACTCATTCAATTTCACTTCACAGTTTTGTCAGATTGTGATCGATACCCGATTGCCCGGTTGGCGAATTCTCTTAATGTTTTTGCCTGTTTTGATTAGGTTTTTTGTATTGATCTTGAGGTTGAAAAAGGTGGAATTTTTATAAGAGGTTGATGAAGTGAAGGTGTTTGAAGAAATTCGGAAGAGATGGCTGTTACAGATGTGTCGATAGTACACCATGTGGGGATTGTGTTGCTGCTGCTATTTGTGCTGTCCAAGTTTAATTGCTGCCATCCGATTGCTTACTTAGTGGCTCTCGTGTATCTCTACCTTGTAAGGATTTATTTCGGGTTATTGTTGGATTGATTTTAGATTATACATTGGTTTGATATACTTGTTACTGTTTCTTATTTATCTTGTGTAATGGAAATTTTGGTTTAATTTTTTGGCGAGAAGAGTTCGTAGGATTATTAGTTTCTGCGTGGTGTAATAACTTGCTATTCTAATACGTGCCAAGAGAGGAATGTGGTTTATTGTCAGGAGGTGGAATGAGAATATGCAACTGAAATTTCTTTTGAACTGTTTACTTAATTGTATGATCAAGAGATTAAGAGCTTGACAGCTATGTGGCCTTCTGCAACAACTGATGGCCTCAATATGTGTCTTTACAGAAAGTTTGAAAGGAGTGATGTTTAAATGTTTATCATTCATGTGCTTAAGAACGTGTTTAAAGTGATTATAATTTCCTTGAATCTTATTCCTGGTTATTGTTTTGTGAAGGTTCATGAACGGCAAATGATGAGAGTGCATAGGAAAATACAGTTTGAAGAAAGAAAACAAGCAAATCAAAGAAGGGTATGGATGCCTATCAGCGGTCTTTTACGATTATGGTCACAAGTCATGCTCTTTATTTCAGTATCTTTCATGTTTGGGTTTGCGACAAATCAATATTTCTGATCTGAATTGTTGTTATATTTGGTCTTGAAATTTCAGGTGCTTACGGATTCTGAAACTGTGCGGTGGTTGAATAGCACAGTGGAAAAGATATGGCCTGTGTGTATGGAGCAGATAGTATCACAAAAAATTCTTCTGCCGATCATACCATGGTTCTTAGAGAAGTACAAACCATGGACTGCTGTAAGTGTGGAAAATCCTTCTTCATTCTTTCCAACTGTTTTTGACATATACCGGTTCATCTTTGGACACTCTTACCTTGAAATTTAGAAGTGAACTGAGCAATGCTATAGATAAAAATAAATGTTTGAGATGGCAAGATATTCATGGTTTGAGGTGCAATGTTGTTCTTTGCAGAAGGAAGCTAAGGTCCAACAACTTTACATGGGGCGTAATCCACCAATGATTACTGATATGAGGGTTCTCAATCAGACATCGGGTGATGATCACTTGGTACATTCTCTACCCCATGGTGATAACATGTAAATAGTTTCATGTTTATCCACGTATTGTGTTTAAGATGGGAAGTGAAAAGTTGGGCTCATCTGGAGGATGCAGGTCCTTCAGCTGGGATTGAATTTTGTCACAGCAGATGATATGCTCGCTGTGCTTGTTGTGAAACTAAGGAAAAGATTGGGCTTCGGTATGTGGGCAAAGATGCACATCACAGGAATGCATATCGAAGGGAAGGTAGCAACTTTTTAAAACTGATGCCTTCTAAACTCGTTCGCACGTTTGATATTTTATACTAACACTTCAGCTATGTAAAGTTCAACTCATGGATATATCTGTTTGTATCAGGTCCTGGTTGGGGTGAAATTTCTTGCCGACTGGCCTTACATTGGCCGCCTTCGTGTGTGCTTTGTGGAGCCACCTTATTTCCAAATGACTTGCAAACCCATCATTAACCGTGGTCTTGATTTCACAGAACTTCCGGAATCGCAGGATGGCTTGTAAGCCATTTTTTGCGTATAGTTTACATTTCCCTTTGGTGCCCATTTAAGTTTCTAATTTTTACGAACACCATTTCTTTCGCAGGATAAACTTCTTTCCATTGCATTTGAGCAGACTCTTGTTCAGGTTACATTCCATCTGCTCTATGCATAATTTTGTAAATATTTCTTCGTTTAAAATCTTATGGGATATCATGAA
The DNA here is from genome assembly GCA_006409495.1 of Sedum album. NCBI lineage: Eukaryota > Viridiplantae > Streptophyta > Magnoliopsida > Saxifragales > Crassulaceae > Sedum > Sedum album. Next base: position 72,645 of record QZGG01000127.1, read on the forward strand.
CTTGTGCGCTGAAATAATTTGTATTTAGTTTCTTTTGTTCCTTTATTCAAGTTGGCATTGTTTCAAAAATAGGATACTGAAGATCAATACATAAGTACATCATAGAAGTTAACAATTTGGGCTGACAGTTCTTATTTTGATTTCTGCAGCCTAACATGCTGACGGTGAATGTTGCGAAATTTGTTGCTCCTGAATCAGGTAAATTATTTCTTAAGCAATTATCAAACTATCTTTGATGTACCTTGCCATGGAATCACTTACTCGTACAGTCCTGATCGTTTATGTTATGAATTATTTTCTGTTGCTATTTAGAAAACTGGTTCACGGTAGATGAGAAAGAGCCTGTCGCTTTCTTGAAAATTGAAATCATTGAAGGAGCTGAAATGAAGCCATCGGACCCAAACGGTTTTTGTTATTACTCATATTTAATTATCCTAATTAGTACTTCAGATATTTTGCTAAATAACTTTATATAAATTCAGGATTGGCCGATCCATATATCAAAGGAAGACTTGGCAAATACAAATTCAGAACAAAAATCCAAAAGAAAACCCTAACTCCTAAATGGAATGAGGAATTCAAGATTCCCATTTTCTCATGGGATGAATTGAACAACTTGATCCTCGAGGTTCATGACAAGGACCATTTATACGACGACTTTCTAGGGTTTGTTTCTAAATGCTTCCAGTACTTTCAGAAATTTTTGATCTAGGTGCATAAAATATCCTAATCAGAATTATCGTTGCAGAGAATGCTGTTTCAACATAGCTGATTATCGAGACAGCCAAAGGCATGATTTATGGGTGTCTCTCACTGGCATAAAAACCGGAAAGTTACATTTAGCAGTTACTGTACTGGGTGACACAGCTACAAAGGTGCATTACACTATTTTTGCTGGAAGGAAAAATAGTACATTATTTTGTTGTTCTTGCACTGAAACTTCTAAAATCAAACTTAAGTTTAAGTGCCATGTCAATGCAAGTGCAGAGCTTATCTGACATGATTTTTTTGTAGGTGGATGATCCACTGTCGGGAGTTGGAGACATCAGAAATTCATTCGCATCAGAAAATGCAGCTAAAAACTCATTCTCGTCCATCTCATCTGACAAGTCCCCAAGAGTTGCAGACACAATCGAAGCAATTGACATAGAAGGACATGACAATGTACTATTTGTCCATCAACCAGGAAGTGAAGTTTCGGATTCTTGGGAACCTAGAAAAGGTAAGCTTCGGCTTCTCGACACAAAGGAAGTGCGTGACTCTTTTGGAAGAGATGACTCAAAAGCTTCCCGTCTCAATCCTGACAATTCCAGCAGCACTGACGAGATATTGATGGTGATCAATCGAAGCACAGAGTTCGTAGTGGCTTGAGAAAGATTGGCTCAGTTTTCCGCAGAAGCAAACCAGAAGATCAGTCAGATTTATCGGCAGAAATCGCCCCATCTCCACTTGCTCCCAATTCAAAACCGGTGAAAATTGTAATGGGATCAATTTTGTTACAGAAGACGATACACCAAAAACAACAGATAAAGTTGGCAGCCCTGACCCTGACAGTATTGGGAGTGAGAGTCCAACAAAAGGAAATATGAGAGGAATGGCAAAAAGCTTTATGAAACAAGCTGGAAAATCTGCTCGTGGGCTTAGACATGTTCTTTCCCGGAAAGGGTCCAAAAAATTTCAACTTACAGATCAACAACAACTATCAGATTACTCCGATAATGAGTCCATTCAGCCACCACCAGCTCATCAGTCACAAGTTCCAAATAATCCCATCCTTCCCAGCAGCTCTCCGAGGACATCCAGTGCCAAGTCAGTAAGCTCTGAAGACCGCAAAATCCAACTCACACCAGACACAGCATCTCCCATAAATGAGACCACCCGGCAAGTGAATGCTGCTGTAGATAAACCTGTTGGCCTCAACTGACAATATTATTTATCCCATTCCACAGATTTTTAGTGCAAAAGTGTTGATAATATTTGAAGTGCAAGTGTTGATAATATTTTAACTGCAAAAGTGTTGATAATATTTCAAACTCAGGATTAAATTTAAGACACATTTTGCCCGTTGAGAACCAGATTCTAACGTTGTTTAGGGATCACCTGTTACCAGACAATGAGAACAGAGTCATAATGATGAAAGCAACGATTTTGTAATTTGGTTACTATCCTATTATTAATTATTAATGAAAATCACCTAGTGCGTATCTGTTTTCATTCAAACATTTTTATTATTAAAAATTTATACTATATTAGTTCATTCCAGCGTAGTCATAGTTGTTGTACATAAATATTTAATAGTTGATAATTAGTTCATTCCAGCGTAGTCATAGTTGTTGTACATAAATATTTAATAGTTGATATGATATCAATGATATCGGCTTGTTTACGACCCAATCTTAACTTTGCGATTCCCTGCAACCCAATCACAATTTGCACTTTTATAATTTTTGTCGTTTTGTTCAAATAGTTTGTCGTATAGCGAAATGATCATGCAAACTGAAACTTTTTTAACTGCATACATCCATAAAATCCTTCTCATTAGTTCCAATTGATTTCACGTCAAAAATCTTTAGGCATTTAAGTTTGTCCATTAACTTTAGAATATTTTCATTGAATGACTAAATGAAAAACAATATAAATACACAAAATTGATCTCATTATATAGCATTGCGAACCATGGCTACCAAAAATATTATCATCCAAAATGTGTCGATCTTATTAGCCCTAGTTATTTTTTCTCTAATCCTCTCAACCAACGCCACAGCATGTAGGCGAAGGTTTTTTCAAATATTTCCAGAGTACCATATTCATATAACAAACAACATTGGTCCTAATATCACAGTTCACTGCGGACCCCACGACGTGATTTTGGCGTTCAATCTCTCGTTTTGAATCAAACATATGATATTACTGTAACTCCTAACCCTTTGATAACCTGGATTCGATGTACAGTAACTTGGGATAATAATACTCAAGCTTTTGAGCCATACTCTGGCTTAGATCATCGGTGGTGTAATGGTTGTGAATGTCCATGGACTCTGAATATTAATGGTCCTTGTATAAATAATAGGACTTGCTTCCCCTGGGGGTTGTAGGATTGGGATAGCTGAATATGTAAGTGAAAGTATAAGTTTTGTACAACTTGTATTTTTTTTTGAGAAGAGGAACTCATGTTTTGCATGATAAATTTCTCAGGACCTTCACCGAGGACTTCTTACTTGCCGCCTCTTGGCTACCCTTGCGGAGCACTTGTTTTTTATAACTGTATGTTTGCTAATTTTATTTTACATGTGCAGGAGAATGGAATCAAGTGTTGTTACTTGCACAAAATCTGGATAAAGAGTTTCAACATGATGTGCTTATTAAGAATAAAAATCAGCAAAGTGAAGTGTTTAATAAAGCTCCATTTTGTGGAGATACAAATGAAATTTGATATATTTAAATAAAAGTAATAAAGAAATTATTTCCATCCTAAGTAATTTTTTGTCAGTACTACTAATAAAATAGTCAATAATTAGTTGGCATTTTGTAATTTATTATTGACTACCCAAGAATTTTACAAAATTTTGTTAGTGAATTGAATGCTTGCAATTTGCTTTAAGTCTCTTATACTCTAAAAAAGGTTAGGCATACAAAAAAATTATATCAGCCTTTTTTTCCTATAGAATTCCTTTGAATTATAAGTTGGTGTCCATGTATATGAAAGTTGTCTTCAAAATTTCAAAAAGTAAATATTTAAAAATACACATAGATTGTACATAATTTCATTGGAACAAAAGTCACTTTTCATTATAAAAAACTTACAGAATTAATTTTAAAAAATAATATACATTTCCATTTTACATGATTGCATTAGAAATGCTCTAAGAGTCTACACAACGCAATTTAATGAATAATGGACATCACCTCGATGAATATGGTGAATCTGTGTAATGGCCCAAATTTAAATATTTAAGGTAAATAAATATAAGAAATGTTCAAGAATGACATATAGTTTTTTGGAGGGCAGTGAAATGCAATCTGGATTATTCATTACTAATAATTAAGATTTAAAGAAAAAAATACCGCCAAATATAACAGCCATATTTACTGCAAATTTAACCATCAAATTTAATTAAATGGTTTTCGCTTATGACATTATTTGTATTAAAAGAAGTGTAAAATATATGAGAGTTGTGAAAGAAAATATGCTTAGTATATAATATGAGTAATTGATTGCTTTAAATTATATACGTTGATTAATTAGTGATCTATTGAATCTTGTGACGAGAAATTGATCATGCTATAGGTGATTTTTCATTCAAACATTTTCTATTATAAATAAAACTATATTAGTTTTCATTCCAACATAGTCATAGTTGTTGTACATGACTATTAAATAGTTGAGATCCGCTCATTTACGACCCAATGTTAACTCTACGATTCCTGCAACTCAGTTACAATTGACCTTTTATATTTGTTGTTGTTTTGTTCAAATAATTTGTCGTATAGCGGAATGCACATGCAAATTAGAATTATTTAACTGCATGCATCCATAAAATCCTTCTCATTAGTTCCAATTAATTTTAAGCCAAAAATCTTTAGGCATTTAAGTTTGTCCATTAACCTCAGAATATTCTCATTGAATGACCAGGTGAAAAACAATATAAATACACAAAATTGATCTCATTGCATAGCATACTGCAAACCACGGCTACCAAAAATATTATCATCCAAAATGTGTCAATCTTATTAGCCCTGTTTATCTTTTCTCAAATCCTCTCAACCAACGCCACAGCGTGTAGGCAAAGGTTTTTTCAAATATTTCCAGAGTACCATATTCATATAACAAACAACATTGGTCCTAATATCACAGTTCACTGCGGACCCCCACGACGTGATTTTGGCGTTCAATCTCTCGTTTTTAATCAAACATATGATATCACTTTAACCCCTAACCCCTTGATAACCTGGATTCGATGTAAAGTAACTTGGGATAATAATACTCAAGCTTTTGAGCCATATTCTGGCTTAGATCATCGCTGGTGTAAGGCTAATGGTTGTGAATGTCCGTGGACTCTGAATATTAATGGTCCTTGTAGAAATAATAGGACTTGCTTCCCCTGGGGGTATCAGGATTGGGATAGCTAAAGATGTAAGTGAAAGTATAAGTTTTGTCCGACTTGTATTTTTAATTGAGAAGAGGAATCCTACCTGCCACCACTTGGCTACCCTTTTAGGGCACTTATTTTTTTACAATTGTATGTTTACTAATTTTATTTTACATGTGCAGGAGAATCAAATCAAGTGTTACCTGCACAAAATCTGGATAAAGAGTTTCAAAATGATGTTGCTTATTAAGAATAATAAATCAGCAAAGCCAAGTGTTTAATAAAGATCCATTTTGTGGAGATACAAATGATATATTATTTCATAAATATTAATTTTTTATATTTAAATAAAAGTAATAAAGAAATTATTTCCATCCTAAGTAATTTATGTCAGTACTACTAATATAATAGTCAATAATTAGTTGACATTTTGTAATTTAGGGTTAAGTATTAGGAGGACGTTAAGTATTTGTGAGACGGAAGGATGAAATCTCAACCGTTGATTTGATTAATCTAACGGTTGAGATTAAAGTTAGTTTTTATTAAACTTGGCAGTTGGGTTTGCGAAAAACACGGGGCGGTTGAATTTGGAGGTTTTTTTATACTTTTAATCTCATCCGTTGGATGATTAAAAAATTAACGATTGAGATCATGTCCTACGGGCTACGATTTCACAAATATTTAATTTTCCTCCTAGATCTTTACCCTTGTAATTTATTATTGACTACCCAAGAATTTTACAAAATTTTGTTGATGAATTGAATGCTTGCAATTTGCTTTAAGGATGCTATATCAGCATTTTTTCCTATAGCACTCCTTTGAATTATAAGTTGGTGTCCATGTATATGAAAGTTATCTTCAAAATTTCAGAAAGTAAATATTTAAAAATTTACATAACATTATACATAATTTCATTGGAACGAAAGTCACTTTCATCATCTAAAAGTAACATGATTAATTTTAAAAAATGATATACATTCTCATTTTACATGAATGCATTGGTCCAAGCCATGTCTATTATATAAGAACGGTTCAAGAATGGCATATAGTTTTTTGTAGGGCGGTGACACGGCGAGACGCAATCTGGATCATTAATTATTAATAATTAAGATTTAAAGAAAAAATATCGCCAAATATAACAATCGTATTTACTGCAAACTTGACCGTCCAAAGAAATGTAAAATATATGAGAGTTGTGAAAGAAAATATGCTTAGTATAATAAAAGTAATTGAATGCTTTAAATTGTATCAGTTGATTTATTAGTGATCTAATCAATCTAGTGATGAGAAGTTGATCATGCTATAGTTGATTTTTAATTGATTGTGAATTACTATTAATAGTTGAAATTTGTTTAGTGTTTGAGATAAGTAATTTGAACTCATTTTAACTAATTTTTTTTAAAAATATTTTTAGGCTATCAGTTTGGCTTTTGCCTTTACAGCGCAAAATAATGTAAGATATATTTGTCTTTTGAAATTTTAGGACGTAAGGGCGTTACAGAATGCGCCTGCTCTTTCTTACGTCCACCACAAATAGTCTACCATTCATAATCTAATTTAAAAACTGACAGTTTAATACGAAATTGTATTAAATTAATGGGCGTATATGATCTTGATCGTTAATTAATATTGTATTATTATTATTATTTTAATCCACATTACCCTATACATTTTCTCATTCCAACAGTCACAGTTGCTGCACATGACATGAGTTTTTTTCATAAAAAAACAGCTCGCGGTCCTCGCTGCCTCTGTTCAACACATGTTCCAAACTAAAACTGCACACACAAACTGAAGATGCTGCTTGCAATAATAAATCAACACAACCGATTGTTTAATAAAGCTTCATTTTATAGAGATAGAACTGCTAATTCTTACATTTAAATAAAAGTACATTTTATTATATTAGTAGATCGGATAATTCTGCTACAGCCATGATGTTTCTTAACATAAACGTACTATTACCATCTAGAATTTGCATAAATTCTCATAACATAAACTACTACATAAATATTACTTAGACTGCCTGCTCAACCACCGGTGCCGCTGCCAAAATGCATATATAATACGCCATTCCGCACGAAATGGCTCCAAGTGAAAGTAAACCGGTCGCAGCAAACACTCCGGGTGATACAATTCCGCATCCATATGTCTGGGCGACGATAATGGATGCCAAAAGCCCACCAAAAGTTGAGAATAACCTGTCATTAATCATGATTAAAGATACTATAAACTACTATTTAATTTAATTAAAATATACTGAAAACTAATTACGTACCATGAGGTAATTGCAACCCATATGTTGCATGGGAGTCGTGGAGGGCCACAGCTCCAAAAAGGTTGACCTGTTTCAACCCTTAATATCAGCATTGCTAGAATAAGTCCGATTCCAGCCATCAACCCAAGTAAGTAATCTGGCATCACTGGAGTTAAGCATTTATCATTAGGTTGGTCACTAGGAGGAATGATCTGCACATTTAAGAAATAAATATCATTCAGTTAAAAAATGAAAAGTGTAGAAATTGATGATTATTAAGACACAGGATAGAAACAAACATATAAAGGTAAATATACCTTTGTTCTTGTTATCTCACCGATGAAGCTTGCAGCTACGGAGAGTAAACCAAGAGCGGCCACAATGCAAAGTGCCCATACAAGTCTTTTGTCAACCATTTTGAATTGATTTGTAGTGGTGTTTTGGAGGGTTTGTGGTGGTGTAACAAATTTGAGAAGTGGAGGAGGAGGTAAGGCACATTTAGGTTTTATAATGGATCATAATTATTTTGGAAATATATTCAGTATAGGTGACTAGCTAGAGAAAATGATCGAAAATGACCCATAACAAAATTATATCACTTGACATTGCCAAAGAGGAACCTATCACCTATATCATTAGACAGTTATTAAATTATATGTCAACTAACATTTTTATGCATTATGTTTTAGTTTAAACTTAGCTCTGTGTATGCTCTCTGTTGGTTGAGGGACCTGACAAAGGAACCTCAGGAACCCTGGCCTCACCAAATTTTCCTCAGATTTTTCTGAGGCTTCATTCCTCCCGTCTGCGCGCGTGGAGGCTGTTTATTCTTCCCGCCTGTGCGTGGAAGCTGTTGATTTGATGCGCTATGGATGCACACATTGCTTGAAGTGATGCAAGATTACTTGGATATTGATAGATGATTGAAGTTCATTGGTGGTAGTGCCTAGATGGCTTGCGCGTTCAAAGTATTTGTTGTACTAGATGAATATGTAATATCTTGTACTCAATTGTAAACCCACCCATCAAAAAAAAAACTTAGCTCTATGTAAACTTAACAATGAATCAAGTTCATATCTAAACAATAATTCACTTATTTTTCAAATGAATTTATCCGAAAAAATGAACATTCTTGCAATTTAATTTTTAACATTGAAAGAAAGAATAGAGGAAGTATTTTCTTTGTAGCATTTTTATTTTCTTGTGACATTTTGTCAGATCAACCTGACCAATGGATCATGTGGACATATGGTAAGTATGTTGGAAAGTGAAGACCACATGCCATTTGATATGCTTGATATAATGATACCATGACATTCCTCTATGACAAGTTGGACCAACTGAACTCCAAAAAATTCCACATTTGGAATATTTTGTCAGTTTGAGTACTCAAACAGTGAGCATTAAATGTTTCTTTGACCCAAAGAGTTCATTATTCCACATTAGTAGTTGTTGATAATTTGGATAAAATGATCAAACATATTTAGCTGTTTATTTGGGATTTAAATGATCTGTTGTAATGAGTAATTCTTATAAGACAATCCTTAATTAGATGGTACAGAAGAGCATTAAATGTTTATTTGACCCAAAGAGTTCATTCATGTTATCATGTATATGGTGTGTTTGTTTCAAATGGTTTCTTAATATATGATTACTATTTATGTATCATCAGGTTGGTGGAGGAAGGGGGTCCATTGACCCTGCCAAAGTCTGAATCATTTTGTTCTATTTTATTCAAAATTTATAAATTTTACTTTATAAAATATGAGAATCATAAATTATTAAGCTTAAATTTATAAATTGATTGACACAAAAGTGTCAAATTCGAGCAAGATAATCAAAGAATTCAATTTGAAGTTGTGGCCACTATGTGTAGGGAGTTACATAGGGCACAGATAGTTATGGATAATAAAGGTTTGGACCAGCAACCAGCAAAAACATGGATTTGGACTACATGGTACGGTCTACCTTATTTTTACATGATGGGGATCAGAACAAGAACTAGAAAAACTTGATATACTTGTTATGAATAATGTATAGACTAGTAAATGTGTTGTTATTGAACGATGCTCGAAATATATAGTTCATACTGCATAGTAATTAGAACGTTATGCATGTACTCGATATTATTATGTATAAAGTGACGCATGCATGGAGATCATAGTAGATTGGTAGAAGCTATGAAGCATGGAAACATCATTTGGGTTTCGAAACGATGCAGAATCGCGGAGAACCGTAAGGAATCGGTCAACGTCCATTTCGAGACGGTCAACAGATTGGAAACGCGTCACTACAAATTTTGGCATGTTATGCGACGGATTTGTTGTGACGGGTTAGCGACGGATTTCAAATACTTGAGACAGTCTAGTAACAGATTTGTGACGGTGCGTTACAAAACCTTCGCAACTCGTCACAAGTTTTTGACCTTTTGCGACACACTTGAGACGCATGTACAGATTCGTTTCTAATTCGTATCAACATTGCTACTCACTTGTGACAGGTTTGTAACACATTTATAACTGTCGTTGCAAAGCCGTTGCAAAGACGTCGCAAATTTTTATCTAACAAAACCGTCACATATGTGTCTCTAATGTGTTGCAAACAATTATAATTTATTTTGGGGTGTTCTTGTAACCCCTTAGAGACGGATTTGATACATAAGTTTTTATGTCGTTACAAGACCGTCACAATGTGTATCAAATTAAATAGTTACTAATAGGGCAGAGCAAAGTTCGGGAAATTATCGATTTACCGAAATATTTTACCGTTTTTTTGAAAATTCGGTAAAAAGGTAAAATGGTAAATTTACCGACGGTAAATCGGTAAATGGAAGAGATTTTTCATTTCGGTAATTTACTGTTTTACCGAATTCACCGAATATTTATTATATTAATTAAAAATATATATGAAATATAATTAAAAAATAAGAAACTATTTAAAAATAATCTGAAATAATTTTAAAAATATTTATTTATATATATTTCGGTAAAACGGTAACGGTAAACGAAATAAAAAATTTGGGTTGTCGGTAAACGGTAAAACGGGAAACGGTAAAACATTAATTTACCGTTTTCTCACCCCTAACTTACTAATGTGTCACAAATGTTTCTCAATATTTAAAAAAATATTATGCTGTTAGTTTTTAAATTTGTTGTATTATTTTGTTTATAACTAATTGGACCAATCGAATAAAAAACATTAACATTATACTTTTACACTTATAACACACATAAATTTGAAAGTTTACATAAGTTATTTTCGTTAACTAGAAAATCTTTTATGATCGAACCAAATATTAGGAATGTAATACGGTCCACCTTCAAGATGATCCCAAACATCTTCATCAGGCAAATCTAAAAATTCTTTGCACCAAGTTTCAACACATGTAGCCGATAAGTATTTTGGTGCGACAAAATCGTTGACGTCCCAATCAAATGAAGCAATAACAACTAAAGCAGGAGAACATGGATAGTGTAGATTATCCCACTTTTTGTACGAACATGTTCTTGATATGATGTCTACAACCCAAATCCCATCTTTGCCATTACTAACATTTGCTATACCATCAATTTGATCAATGTGTATAACTCGATAGTTTTTAGCCATCTTCCAATTTGCAGCTATGTTTTCACTATCATCCGGTAGATATGTTTGCAGCTATGTTTTTACTACCATTTGCTGTAGCCATGTTTGCAGCTATGTTTTTACCCAAACTAGTAACATTATTAAATTCTGAGACACGCTCACTCCAATATACCCTGCGATCATAAGTGCAATTAATTAGAGCACATACCGGTAGATCACGACAACCCCGTAAAAAATGATTAAACATTTCTGATGTATTTGTCGTCATTACTCCCCAACGCCTGCCACTCTCATCGTATGCCTGTGTCCATTTAGAAGGGTTCAAATTAGCAAACCAAGTTTTCAAAAACCAGTTACCATCTACTGAATTTTGTAGTTTCTCAATATAGTAGTCACACTTCTCCGGGTGATGTGTATGTGTTGCTTTTCCGAAATATTTGACAAATTGTTCAACGTTTGGAAAATTTTGTGCTAGTTGAAACACGAAGACGATGATGTGCTCTTGGAGGTGATCATTCTTCTGTACTAAGCGCAATTTGTGCCACTTGGGAAGAACTTCTCAGACATACACCATCTGAAACAGCGAGTAGCGACACCTGATGTCAAGCAAGCAATGAACCAAGTCCAACTGTCATCATTCTCAGATTCAACTAACCCGTACGCCAGTGGCACTAAGTTGTTATTTCCATCAAAACTCATCACCATAATTAGCGTCCCATCGTAGTTGCCAAGCATAGGTGCGACATCAATGCATATTACGGTCTACAATATGAAAATCCAAACATAGCCTGTTTAAATGACCAAAAAACTCTTTCTATTATTTTAGCTCTACCTCCTATATTGTTATCATCCCAACAAATAAAATGTTCAGGGTCTCACCGTCCGTTGAATTATTAGTAATCAACCGTTGAAATAAATCTCATTCGTTGAATTATTAGTAATCAACGGTTGAAATTATGTCTCACCGTCTCACATTTATTTATTGGTTCTCCTAGAACCCTGCTCTGATTGTTAAGTATTTCAAGTATAAATAAAAAGAAAGATTGAAAAATTACTTTATCTAGTAATGCATATATTTTTATGTTTAACTATTTTAAATTTAATGCAGCAAACATTAACTTTTATAAATATACAAATAATCCATAAACTAAAATTGGTCATTAAAAATCATTTTAATTAAAACATATTTTACATTAAATTTAAACCATACTTAGTCAAAACGACATGCGTAACAATTTTTTTCAATTGTTTTGTCGTCCAAACGACATCAATTTCAATTGTTGTGTCGTCCAAACTCCAAACCAAAAAAAATTCAGTGTCGTCGAAACGACATCAATTGTTGTGTTTCACATTAGGTTAGAATTAGAAATCTGAAATCAGATTTACAAGCGCGACGCCGCGACCTAATCGACCGAACGCGACGCACGACAGTAAGGTGCTGACGGATTCGGGTGAGGCTGAACCGACAACGCGTGAAGATTGTCTGCGAGCGACGGTTGAAGACTTCAAGCTGCGACGCTCGAAGTCCGTCGGCGAACGTCCGCCACGACATCGACCACGGTGTGAAGGCTGTTAGCGACATTGGCTGGAGCGCTTTCGATTTCGGCGGGTTCCGGCAGTTTCTGTGAAGGTTTTGATTGCTGGATTATCTGAATTTTGAAAGCTTTTGAGTAAGTCCAGTTATTGGTATCGAAATCAATCTCTTCTTAGAATTCCAATCTGTTCAATTATTTGCTAATTAGTTTTGTATTGTTGGCATATCATGATTTGGAAAACAGAACTCTTCTTGTATTGCTGGATTGATTGATTTTGTATACTAGCAGTCTCATTTGATCTTTTCTTTATTTAGGTTTTGTGTCATTTGATTTATCGTCGGCAGTGGCATATAATTTGTTTTGTATTCATATTTTGTTTATTTTGGTTTTGTAATTTGTATACTTGGCTGTGGTCCTTGATTTTTAGATCATTCAGTGGTTTTAATAACAAATTTGTGTAATTGTATTAGATATCCATATTTGGATTGTGCACATTGCTAATATTCAGCAATAGATATCCGTGCTTGTATTTTATTTTTACATATAACATATTTGTTTAATTGTATTGTACATTATGTTATAGATATGGCACATACAAGAAAAGGTACTCTTACTACTAGAGGAGGCACTTCCCCTTGTTTTTGGTCCCTCAGCAACCATTGTTCCAGGAAAGCCGTATTCCTCATTTGCATCACAATCAAGTGTTACATCACAGGTTAAATGAACTAATGTGTATGTTTGAATACTTTACGATATTTAGAAACAATTTTAACATTTCCACTTATTCTAGGTACGTGACACTGAAGAGTTGCGAGCTTCGGTTTGTGAGGAATTGAGAGCGGAGTTACGTGATGAAATTCAAACTGAAGTTCAAAGATGCATACATAGTAGGGAGAAGACCCTAGAAGAAAAGCTGACTAAAGCAGTGTAGTCGACGATTGCTTCTTCTATGCAGGATGTTATGTCTTGATTCTTTGCTTCTTCATCACAGCCGACTCCATCGTGGCCACCCTCTTTTTACTCACAGATGCCTCCGTGGCCAGCACCACCTTCGTCTGTGTATCGTCCTCAATTTCAGCTTGATTTTTACCAGCAACGGTCATTGGATCCAAGGGTTGATTTGACGATGAGACGAATAGCAAGATCAATCGGTATCGAGATGAGGATTTGGATGCTAATTGTATGTTTCATTTTGCAACTTTTTTTTAAACTTTCGGTTGTGTTTTCAGGATGTTATATGATTTGTCATATTTTGGACAAACTATGATATTAATATTTTGATGTCTTTTGTTCAATTTTCGAAATTTTTTGTTGCCTAATTTAAATGAAATATTTGAATTATTTATTTATTTGTTTACTAAATTTTGCGACGGATTTGATACGCTGTAGTTGGTCAACGTTGCAAATTAATTGCGACGGTGTTTCAACGCTTAAAAATAAGGTAGAGACGGTTTATACACGGTCTTGCGACTAACATGTTGCAACATTCTTGCGACGGTACTGTGACGCATTATTTGTGACACCGTTGTGACGGTTTTGGTACGCACTAAAACTTCAATTACATGCGTTGCATCTCCGTTGCAAATGCGTCACAACTGCGACGGATTAATCCGTCTCAAATTTTGAAACGCCATTTATGCAACGGATGACCATCCGTTGCAAACATGCTACAACACCGTCACAATTGTGACACAATTGCAACGCATTCCTTCCGTCGCATAACATGCCAAAATTTGTAGTGCGTGGAGGACGCTTGTGAAGAATTAGACTTAATTAATGTTTTCAATTATAGTTGTTCTCTACAAGATTATTTGTAAATTTGTTATTTTAATTTTTTAGTTATAATACAAATATTTTTAACAAATATTATATATATATTTCATAGACGTTTCCTGCCGTACCCACTATTACTTTTTTTAAAAATTTCTCTTTCACGTTTCCTACAGTTCCCGTTTCCTGTACCCATCCCCGCTCCCGTGCTACTCAGGATAGAAGTAATGCATTCAATAGTCACGTGGTGATAAATAACGACAGCGTTTGTCTCTCAAATAATATGATAGTAAGCACGACCTGTAGAATAAGGGTTCCAAGTTGAGGGAATGACCAAGTACGCCATCGCCATGTGCCAAATTGCATCTCTTATCCACATGAAGATCGATCAAGCAATGCGATGTTTGTGCATGCCCATCAGCCATCTCCCGATCGTGCATGCATGTGTTTTGTTTCAATATGCAAGCAGCAGTGTCTAGAATTAGAGATCGATGAGACTACAAGCATGAGTTGTCGAAGATTCATGCTAAAAGGCAAGTGTTTGAATCATTAATAACATGGAAATATTTATGAATTATGATGAAGCTAATGATTTGATAACAAATATAGAAATGTCATACGAATCAGTAAGTTATAATCACATAAATAGTTGGGCGAACATATCACGTGATGAAATAGTGTTCCATTTTTTCTGTTAAATATCTCCATGTTGCATGTTTGTTGAAGATTACAAAGCTCTTCTAGGCTATTCCAGACAACAATGAAGTTGCAAAATCTTAGCTCTATGCAGGAGTTGTGTTAAGAAAATCAAAAATATGAAATTAGGTACTATAAATCAAGTTTTGGAATGCGAATTAGGCACTACAGTTGCTAAGCACATCTTTATTACATCATTTCATAATTTTAAATATGTATCAATTGGTAGCAGGAATTCATTTGATAAGATTGAAGTAAATTACACTTCTCAGTTGTAGGATATGCTAGCATTTGCCTCTGCCAGAG
This sequence comes from Sedum album, assembly GCA_006409495.1. NCBI lineage: Eukaryota > Viridiplantae > Streptophyta > Magnoliopsida > Saxifragales > Crassulaceae > Sedum > Sedum album. The sequence goes on from QZGG01000127.1 coordinate 87,884, forward strand.
CTCTCCAACCAATGGTTTTATACATCGTACGAATTAAAACTATATTAAAATTTAAGAATATAAAAAATTATATCAAAATCATTTCGCATGTTCGTGGTGGGAATATAATAAAAATATTATTAATACGTCACAATTTAAGCAGAGATGTATAAACCTCTTGTCAGACATTTCTATTTGATATTTTTTATGTTTTTAAAGATTGGTAGTGGTGGTGTGGAATGATAAACAAAGACGAGAACTGGATTTATCTGAATAAAAGTGACTGATATGCAAATGATAATAATAAAATCTTATCATATGACACTGCCAAGAAGCAAGAACCTAAATCATTCAACATTGAGTTACACCTGACATTAATTTTGATTAAAATCGAATTATCTGTCAACACACAAAGTTGGCTACTAATGTTTATCATTTTGAAGTCATTTTATTTTCTTAAAAATAATATTATCACGACACTTAGTGTCTTATTAATTGTTAATAAGAATATAAATTACATTATTTGCACATATTATAATGTGCCACAATTGTAGATTATTTAAATAAAGTGGATCCCATAAAAATGTTATTATCCATTAATTGTAGGTAACAGACTATAATTTATGATTATTTATGTAAGCTTATTATAATAAGTTTTGCAACATTAATATTTCCATATAATTCATTTTATATGTGTCGAAATACAATTAAAAAATGGTGTAAAACATATGCATAATAGGTATAAAAACTGGTTAATTAAATTTTAATACTTGAATGGCAACGTTATAGATATTCGATTATACTGATCTAAAATCAATTCAAAATGTATCAGTGATTTGATAATTATGACTTTAAAGTTTTAATAATTAGCATAATAAGATTTACACTGTCTGGAAAACCTCATCCCTTTTTTCAATTAATTGACACAATTACTTTATACTCTATAGTCAAGAAATATTATTGATTAGTTATTACACAATATTAATAAAATATTAACAAATAGTTATGGTAATCAACTAGAAAGAATTGTTATCCATACGATCTTTAGGAACAATTTGACCTTTTCTCCATTTTTGCATTATGTCGTATGTGCAGTTTCGTCTTTTTTGTACATTTATGATTATGTCTTGTATGCACGTGTCGTCATGCTATTCGTGTAAATCAAGAGTTCATAAACATTAAACTCTGCAATAATGCAGTTATTGAGATAGATAATCAACTATTAATTAAATATAACCTTAGACAACTTCAGTGACCACTTCATTTACTTGTCCATTGATCACTCCTGGCTAATATATGCCCACAATACAAATATAGCAATCCATTCCGTTTGTAATGCCTGCAACTGAGAATACACTCACTGCCCCAAATAAGCCGCGCGGAGTTGGAGAATGACACAGATACGACTCGCTTACAATTAAAGAGTACGGAATGAAGCTAATACTTGAAAATATTCAAGAGATGATTGCGATCCATATGTTGCCGGAGGCCGGGGTGGACCGCACGTCCAAAACGGTTGCCCCGTCTCCACTCGAATAATCACAACTGCAAGTGGTAAGGTAATCTCGGCAATAACGCCGAGTATAAAGTATGGTGTTGGAGATATACATATGGTGGTGGCGAAAAAGTGCACCAAAAGTAATGGAAGTTAACACTTTTAAATTAAATTAATGAGATATTGAATGAACTTAGTTTCAACTTACCTCTATGTCAGTCCTCATAAATTCTCCGGAGATACTCGAAGTTACGGATATCACACCGAGAAGAGCCACCAAGCTCAAAGCAGTAGTACCTAAACAAAGACGAGAACTGGAATAATAAACAAAGATGAGAACTGGATTTATTTGAGTAAAAGTGACTGATATGCAAATGATAATAATAAAATATTATCATATGACACTGCCAAGAAGCAAGAACCTAAATCATTCAACATTGAGTTACACCTGACATTTTGATTAAAATCGAATTATCTATCAACACACAAAGTTGGCTTCTAATTTTATCATTTTGAAGTCATTTTACTTTCTTAAGAATAACATTATCACGACACTTAGTGTCCTATTAATTGTTAATAAGAATATAGATTGCATTATTTGCACATAGTATAATGTGCCACAAATACTAGATTATGTAAATAAAGTGGATCGCATAAAAATGTTAGTGTGATTATAAAATAAAAAGGAAACTTAACTATTTATTAACATTAATCCTACATTTCCATTTAATTATTGAAAAATATTGGTTTTAATATTCAAAGGATATAATGGTAAATTATCTAATATAATAAATCAAAATTAATTCAATCCATTAATTGTAGGTACCAAACTATGATTTATAATTATTTATGTAAGCTTATTGTTAGAAGTTTTGCAACATTAATATCTCCATATAATTCATATTATATGTGTGGGATATACAATTCAAAAAATGGTGCATAACATATGCATAATAGGTATAAGGACTGGTAAATTAAATTTTAATACTTGAATGGCAACGTTATAGATATTTGATTATACTGATCTAAAATCAATTCAAAATGTATCGGTGATTTGATAATTATGACTTTAATAAAAAGAATTAATGAGATATCGAATAAACTTAGTTTACACTTACCTCTGTGTCAGTCCTCATAAATTCTCCGGAGATACTCGAAATTACGGATATCACTCCGAGAAGAGCCACCAAGCTCAAAACAATAGTAATCCTCTTCTCTGCATTTTGAATGTAAAATGTCTCTGTAAGAGTTCTCACATTTGTTTTGTTTGTGTTGAAAAGTTGAGCCACTATCAACTTAACACATTTGTTACAATGAAAATTTAATTTATTAAAATGAAAGGCAACCAATTACAATATTGGTTTGAGTATTTGGTATAGAAATTGTGATTGTGACCAATGAATTATAATAATTGTTCATTTGACTCATTTAAGACTTTTGGACAGAGCAACATGAAGCAGTTAGAATAGCATAAACAAGATTCGATATGAAACTATAAAAATGGTCAAACATTTGGAGCGACAATGTTTCAATCCTGAAGAAGGATTGAATTATTGTAAGCATAAAAAAGATAGTACACATGAAACTGCATGCAAGGATTTGGATTTAAGAGTATCACAAGGTTGTCGAAATTTGACCTTGAGGTTATTCTAGCCGGTGTTCTGTAGGCCAGAAGCCACACCTTTCATGGTTAGAATGAGAGTGTCCTCCAAACTCGAAGCATTTTCACTAGTGGTTTTGAGCTTTACTAACTCATCCGCTGGGTTGTTTGATGATTATGGTGTTTCCATGATTTCTTTTGAGATATGTGGTCTGACTGTTACTTGATAGTTTGGGTCATGGATGCGCTTGAGCGTGTAGGCTTGATCATTATAATATGGTGTTTGGAGTAAACCACCATTATAAATTTTTTTGCCAAACGAGTATATTATAACATCGCCGTTAACAGAAAACCACCAATTTTACTGTTCCGTTAAAAATCGTCGTTAAATCGAATTTTTTATTATTAATTTAATCTAATTTTAGGGTTAATTGCAGTAAACCACCATTATAATATGGTGTTTTGCAGTAAACCACCATTATAATTTTTTTTTCAAAACGAGTATATTATAACATCGCCGTTAACAGAAAACCACCAAATTTGCAGTAAACCACCATTATAATACGGCTGATCCTTTCACGAGACGAGAAAATAAATATAACTAAATTTGCAGTAACAAAAAATAGTCTGATAGTTCGGATAAAGTTTAAGAGAAACAAAGAATTTAGATGAGACAGAATGACTCAATATTAACTATTGGATTAGATTAATTTGCGGTTGAGATTAAAGTTGGTTTTTATATAATGGGCGGTTGAATTTGCAAAAAACCCTAGCGGTTGAGATTGATGGTTATTTTTTTGAATCAAATCTCATCTGTTGGATTATTAGTATTCAACGGTTGAGATCATATCGCACTGTCTCACATTTATTTATCCGTCCTTCTTAAACCTTACTTCTGATAGTCCATTGAAATGTTATTTGGATTGGGTGAAGTGTTCGAATCCCCTCACCACCATTTCTCTTTTTATTACTTTAATCTTTACACAATAGTTTAATTTTTTTTGGTCTCTTACTTTTACGCAAATTCTTTAATCTTTACACGATTTTTAACGGAACAGTAAAATTGGTGGTTTTCTGTTAACGGCGATGTTATAATATACTCGTTTTGCAAAAAAATTATAATGGTGGTTTACTGCAAAACACCATATTATAATGGTGGTTTACTGCAATTAACCCTAAAATTAGATTAAATTAATAATAAAAAATTCGATTTAACGACGATTTTTAACGGAACAGTAAATTTGGTGGGTTTCTATTAACGGCGATGTTATAGTATACTCGTTTTGCAAAAAAAAATTATAATGGTGGTTTACTGCAAAACTCCATATTATAATGGTGGTTTACTGCAATTAACCCAATTCATAATGATTACATTACATAGAGATTCAAATTACGCAGAGAAAAGCTTCCATGTCGCATGATCACCATAGAAACTAATGATCTTAATAGAAGCTTATGTAGGACCAAGGCTTGATAGCATTTGCCTAAGCATCGTTCCCTTCTTTACGAGAGCTCTCCAACCGTTGGTTTTCTACTGTGTTCAAACGGATACTAAATTAGGAATATAATATATTCCAACGAAATTCATTTCACTCTTGCCGTGAAAGGAATAAAATAAAACTAACACGCCACATATTAAACAGAGATGTAAATCAATACCATCTTCGGGGATATCCGAAGTCCAAAGAGTGAGGTTGTCCCTCAGAAGCTGCATAATTAGAGTACTTTCCTTGTACGAATCTTCACTCAATGTATCCAACTCAGAAATAGCTTCATCAAAAGCTTGCCTAGCCAAATGGCACGCCCTGGCAAACATTATGAGTGTTAAGGCTCATTTCTTGAAATCTTATATCTATAAACAAATTAAAATGTGAAATGCGGATTACATTTCAGGAGTATTCATAATTTCATAATAGAAGACAGAAAAGTTCAAAGCCAATCCCAAGCGGATGGGATGGATGGTAGATAACTCGCTTTCAGCAGCAGCAGAGGCAGTCTGCAAGGACAATACAGTTTAATAGCCAAAAATTAAACTAACCAAACATTTAACTCACAGCAAGAATTACATGCAAAAGATCAACCCACCACCAACCAAGTGAAATCTAATTTACTTACCGACAAAATATTTCTTAGACAGGAGAGTTTAATTCGGGAATTCAAAAAAATCAATTTAACTTTTGATTTAAAAGTGTGAGATACTTAGTATAACTTACGCGGTCTATGAATGTAACCTAATCGTAACTAGTAATATATTAAATGCCAATGAACTAGCCGTTCGTCATATAAGGGTACCTCATATGCTTTTAAGGATTGATGTGCAGCTTCTTTCTTCTCATTCCCACTCATGAACTCGGCAATATACCTATAGTAATCACCTTTCCTATACGCCAACCCAAACCACCGTCAAAGATCCGCAAAATCGATATATTCACAAAAACACAAAATAAAAAAACTCACATCTTGTAGTAAAAAACAGTTGATTCTCCGGCAGGACAAGATGGAATCAAATGCTCGTCAATCACAACCATAATTTCATTACAAATGTTCAGTCAACTCATTTTCAACTTTAGCTCTATACTCTAATCCTCTTAGCATCCATATCATTCCCTTTAGACTCTTCCTTCTGCTCAATCGACAACAAGATCCTCCATGCAGCTCTACGCGCTCCAACAACATTTTTATACCCAACTGACAGTAAATTCCTCTCTTCCACCGTCAGCTCCACATCCAGCTTTGCTACATTAGTCATCGCTTCCACCATCTCTACAACACAAAATCTCAAATTCAACATATCGAGCATTCAATCCAAGATTGACCCACTTCATATTTCAACCCTAATTACACAAATCAGAATATTTGGATACTAAAATCGATTTCGATAACATAAAGGTGCGATTTTTAACTAGCTTACCATCGTAGCGCTCGGCTTGCTCGGCCAGCTTGGCGGTATAGACGAAGGTCCCGCGGTCCTTAGAGTAAACCATGTGGACGGATGGTTCTGATTAAGATTTTATCTGTTTTGGTGATCGGAATTTGGAGACGAGACAAATGGTGGCGATGGTTGTTTCTTGTTTGTCTGAAACGCTGACTTTTGAGGATGATGTTTTTTGAAAATTGGGTTTACAGAGTAATTGATTTGATCGCATACGTCATTAAGGGTTGGTCTAAATGGCAAAATAGTTTTTTTCAATTTACGATGAAAATTAATAAATTTTAATATGAAGGATTTTCTCAACTTAATTCAACTTTAAAAAAAATTATATTTTTTATGGCAACGGTCAAAATATATATATGACGAACAACAGTCTATCGTTCAACCATTCGATCAGCTCAACCAACAAATTAGAATATTGATTTCAATATTTAGTGTAAAAATATTGTTTTTGATCAATGAATTACAATAATCGTTCAGAGTATAGTTGCTTCATTTGACTCGTTTAAGACTTCTTGACAAAGCAACATGAAGAAGTTAGAACAACGTAAACAAGATTTGATGTGAAACTATAAAAATGCTCAAATATTTGTAGCAACAATGTTCCAAGTTATTCTAAGCATAAGAAGATACTAAATGAAAACTGTTGGGATTTGAGAGTGTCACAAGGTTGTCGAAATTTGACCTTGAGGTTACTGTAGCCGGTGTTCTGTAGGCCAGCAGCCACACCTTTCATGGTCAAAATGAGAGTGTCCTCCAGACCCTAGCGTATTCACTAGTGGGGTTGAGCTTCACTAGCTCATCCGCAGGGTTTTTTTGATGATGATGGTTCCATGATTTCCACATTATTTGTATTTAATCGATAAATTTTATTTGTTTTTAGTTGACATCAATTTTTATTTAATTTTTTGTATTTCTTAATTTGTTATGATATGGAAAATATCATATTCGTACGAATTTGCAAAAATCAAAAGATAAGATATCATTAATGACCAATATGACTGTTAAATTCATATCATCCTTAAATAAATATTGGTTGGTGAATAAATGACACTGCTATTCTCAAAAAAGTTAATTAATTTTTTTGTATTTCACGACAAAAAATATATATATAAATAAAACATCGCATTACTATTTTCATTGTATAACATTGAGAAGCATGGCTAAAGGAAACATTATCATTAAAAATGTTGCAATCTTATTAACCCTGGTTATATTTTCACAAACTCTCTCAACGAATGGCTGGTCGTCATGTCGGCGTTTTTTCCCAGCTCCTACAGAGTACCAGATTCTTATAACAAACAATATTGGGCCGAATGTCATAATTCACTGTGGCATCCTACGACGTGATCTTGGCGCTCAACAACTTGTTTGGAATCAAACATACAGGGTTCAAATATTTGATAGTGCGATTTTTCGATATTGGATGCGATGTGAAGTGACATGGGATAAGAATACAAAGTTTTTGGAAGCCTATTCTTACAGAGATAACCAGTGGTGCGTGAATAATGGTTGTCAATGTTCATGGACCTTGAATGCTAACGCAGCTTGTAGAAATAACGGACCTTGCTTACTTTGGGGACCTCGGTAAAGATGGTATGTGAAAGTATATTAGTATTTTACAACATGTGTTTAAGTGTTAAAAAATTATTTTACGTGTGCAGGGAAATGCGGAAAATCGAAAAAAAGCAGCACAATCACGTGTGTAATAAAGCTCTATTATATGGAGATAAAAATGCTACTTCTTTACTTGGCATATTAATAAAATTCTCCTATTAAGAATTAAAGTTTTTTTCATTTTAGTTGACATGATATAATTGTCCTGCAACCATGATGTTACCAAGCAAAACATTGATTAATCTAAAGATTCTTTCTCATTGTCACTGCCTGCTGAGAAATGTATAATATTCCGGAAAAAAAACATAGCCGAACTCTTAATTACCAGCAAGTGTTTTAATTACTAGCTATCACTGATTTCTCTAAATAATCCAAAAATGAAATGTGAAACAAAGTGCGTGCAGATGTAAATACTTAAAAGTAAACCAAATTATTGTCACTCAAAAACCCTAGCACTGTGCGAAAGGGTCATTATTTCTATATTTCGTGAACAAATCATTTCAATAGGTTAGCATGGTGGTTATTCCATCAGCAATTAATTATCCGCACGATCTCGACGTATTTTGAATGTTTTAACATGGCCTCTTTTCTTTTGGGCTTGGGTCTTGTATTGAAAACCCATACTAGTGTCAGTAACACTAATAAAAATAACTTATAATATAATAATATTATTATTATGGCTAACAAGTTTATTTGAATGTAAATTAATATACAAGCTTCTTTTTTTTTACAAAAATGGGCCCAAAATAAAATTTTGGCCCAGGACGGGATTGTTTAGAATGGGGATTAATTTCAGCTAAGTGTCGCTCGTCCACTTGGCCACTAACACGCGGCACGTAACAAAGTCGTTTACAAGGTCGGTCATACACGGTTTCGTTGAGCCAGTTGAAACGGCCGATCACAATTCCTCGCTGAGAGAACGGAGCTTTCATTTGAGCCATGAAGAAAATGGAAGATTTTATTTAACTTGCGGTTTCGGGTGATTGGAATTTTTTCAGAGTTTGTTTGTACGTAGGGTTTAGTACTGTGATTTTGCTCAGAAAGTAATAAACATATACAAATCAAGATTTCACAAACATATTTAAATCAAAGAGTTTATAATCATATTTATAAATCAAGAGTGCATAAACTCTCCAATTTTGCAGATATTTACATAGTTAATCACCTATCAATTTTAAAAACAACCTTAGATAATTTCAACTCCAGTTACTTCAGTTACTTGTCCTCCTGGCTGATCTATGCCGACAATACATAAATAATAGCCCATCCCGGCGGTAATGCCTACAGCTGAAAACACAGTTACTGCTCCAAATAAGCCGCGCGGGGTAGGAGAGTGACACAAGTACGATTCGTTGACAATCAAAGAGCAGAGAATTAAGCTTATACTGGAAAATATCCAAGACATTATAGCAATCCATATGGTTGCCTGAGGCCGGGGTGGACCGCACGTCCAAAACGGCTGCCCCGTCTCCACTCGGATAACCACAACCGCCAGTGCTAAGCTTATCTCGGCAATGACGCCGAATATAAAATCCGGCGTTGGATATGTACATATTGATAAATGTAATAGAAAATAAATGGTTGTCATTGAATTGTGTACCTCATTATATTCCTTTTTGTACCTTATTTATACTCTCAATAATAAACAATTCATTGTTGAGGATTACACTTTACATGGTATCAGAGCAGGCTAAGTGGCCTCTTTTCTTTTGGGTTTGGGCCTTGTATTGAAAACCCATACTACTGTCAGTAACACTAATAAAAATAACTTATAATATAATATTATTATTATTATGACTAACAAGTTTATTTGAATGTAAAATTAATATACAAGCTTCTTCTTTTTTTACAAAAATGGGCCCAAAATAAAATTTTGGCCCAGGACGGGATTGTTTAGGATGGGGATTAATTTCAGCTAAGTGTCGCTCGTCCACTTGGCCACTAACACGCGGCACGTAACAAAGTCGTTTACAAGGTCGGTCATACACGGTTTCGTTTAGGAGCCAGTTGAAACGGCCGATCAAGATTGATTTTGAAAATGGATTTTCGATGCCAAAATAGAAAACCAAATATCTATTTCTCAACAACAAAAATTGGAATAAGAAAGACAATAAACTCATTTTTAACTAAACATTTTTATTTGTTTACACAAATTGCTGAATGTAAATGATGTGATTAATATTGTTAACTTGCTTTTGTATAATTCTTAATTCCATAAAGATGGAGCTGTTCACAAATTACAGTATTGGTTTGAGTATTTAGTGTAGAAATATTGTTTTTAACCAATGAATGACTATAATTGTTCATAGTATAGTTGCTTCATTTGACTCATTTAAGACTTTTGGACAAAGCTTATGAAACTATAAAAAAGCTCAAACATTTGGAGCGACAATGTTTCAATCATGAAGAAGGATTGAGTTATTGTAAGCATAAGAAGATAGTATACATGAAACTGCATGCAAGGATTTGGATTTAAGAGTATCACAAGGTTGTCGAAATTGGCCTTCAGGTTACTCTAGCCGGTGTTATGTAGGCCAGCAGCCACACCTTTCATGGTCAGAATGAGAGTGTCTTCCAAACCCGGAGCATATTCACTAGTGGGATTAAGCTTCACTAGCTCATCCGCAGGGTTGTTTGATGATGATGGTGTTTCCATGATTTCTTTTGAGATATGTGGTCTGACTGTTACCTGGTAGTTCGGGTCACGGATGCGCTTGAGCGTGTAGGCTTGGCATACATTGAGAGTTGTGATGTAGGAGTCACGAAGACGTAGTCTTTGCTTGAGGTAAGGGTCACCTTCGAGGATTTCTTTGTGTCCCGCAATCTGCAGATTTACAAGTATGAATAAATATCAGTAAATTTCTTTATTTGTGGAAGTAATTCCAAGACGCATGGGGGAAAATGGTCTCAAAAAACCTCACCTGGAGGAGAAAACTCTTAGTTTCATCGTAGTTAGCCCTCAATTTCTCCCCGAATGGCCATAAATCTTCAGAAACAAGTAGTTGTCGTACAGGGCAGCAATGCCTGGATCTCCCTTGGCAAACACCATTTCAACCAAATCTATGGTGACTCGAAAGAAAGGCCATTCATTGTACATTGCTTGTAGCATATGCAAATTTCTTATATCTTTCTCAATGGCGTGTTTGAAGGCAGCTCCAAAGCCAAGCCAAACAGGGAGATGGAACCTTGTTTGAGTCCATGCAAAAATCCAGGGAATAGCACGGAGTGACTCAATGCCACCGCTCGGCTTTCGCTTTGATGGCCGACTGCCAATGTTCATCCTTCCGTATTCCAGCTCAGGAGTTGCCTGCGGGAAAGAAGGAAAAACATTTATTGTTAGATTTTTTATTTGAACCTACTATAAAAGTCGAAGAACAAATAGAAAACAGTGGGTGGTTACCAAGCGGAAATACTCGACGAAACGTGGTTCCTTGAAAACAATAGAGCGATACTGCTCCGTAGCTACGACAGCCATCTCATCAAGAAGAGCACGCCACTCTGGTTTAGGCGAGATAGGAGGGTTCATACCATGCTCGAGTGTAGCAGCAGTAAATCTCTGTAGAGTTCTGAAACAAAGATGTTCCTCCCCAAAGGACTGCTCAATGACTTCACCTTGGACAGTAACACGGAGAGATCCGTGAACGGTTTCCGGGGGCTGAGATAAGATAGCAAGATGGGTAGGGCCTCCTCCACGTCCAACAGTGCCACCACGGCCGTGGAACATAGTCAGCTTTACACCATATTGCTTAGCTACTTTTACAAGTTCTTCTTGAGCCTTGTACAACTGCCACGCTGCGGACAGCCTGCCTGCATCTTTACCTGAGTCAGAATATCCAATCATAACTTCTTGTTTCCCGTTGATTCGATTTCTGTACCACTCAATGGAGAACAAGCGTGACATGGCAGCTGGAGCAGCTACAAGATCATCAAGCTTCTCAAAGAGAGGAACAACCCTTAAAGGCTGTTTCACTCGACACTCACGTTGCAAGAGCTCTACAGCAAGCACATCGGACGGTGCTGTGGCCATGGAGATAATATACGCTCCAAAGCTATCAGCAGGAAGTTCCGCTAAGACATGGAAAGTGTCCAAGACATCGGAAATTTCTTCAGTCTTCGGAAGATCTGATCCAAAGAGTGGACGCTTTCCACCGAGTTCAGATAGTAGCCATTCTTGCTTCTTCTCTTCGGTCCATTCCTTGTAAGATCCAATTTCCAAATGCCTAGTGATGGCATCCATGACATCTGCGTGTCGTTCAGATTCTTGCCTGATATCAAGCCTCACCATTGAAAGCCCAAATGTTGAGACTTGACGCAAGAAGTCAAGAAGACTTCCATCTGCTATTGGCCTGTCACCAGAGGCGCAGAGTGATCTATAACACAACTCCAGCGGTTCCAGGAACTACATCCAGCAATAAATTTATAAGTGTTTGTAACAAAGTAATAAATCGCAAGGAAACAAGTCATTGAAAAACTTCTTAGAAGCATATACACCAATGTAAATGTACCTGCTCAACATTGGTAAAAGTCGCTTCCTCAGGTATGTCTGAGGACTCATGGGATAGTAAATGGCGAGAACGTTCACGGGTTTGATAGAGCTTATCGCGAACTTCACCAAGAATAACACGGTAGGGTTCACTAGGAGGAACTTGCTTCCAGAACTCTGCAGAAAACAAGGTTTTGTATAATTAAATTAGTCGCATGAACTCTCAAAAGGGAGACAAAAGAGTTATCTCAAGTCCTCAAGCAAAGACTTGCCAATATAATGTTTGGCATCTCTTCTGGCAGATCTATAAAGCTCATCAGCACGAACACGGAGTTCATCAGTGCAACGCCACATAGACAGCTGCACACATACAAAATGGCAGTAGATTAGTAAATTTATCCCGACATGACATCAATGAAAGATAACAGAAACAAGCAATACCTCAAACATGAGATCTTCAATCTGAGAATAGTATAAGTTGGCAGCCATCATTCTAGCTAGCAAACAAACATCCCTCGTGACCTCAGGTGTCACTCTTGGATTACCTGTAGAAGAATTTAATGATTTTTAAGCTTATACCTCAAACAAGAAGGACATATCTTGTAGTGGATGTGATGGGAAAATATCGGAGATTGGATTTACCATCACGATCGCCACCCATCCAAGAAGAGAACTGAATGAGAGGAGCATTGTAAGGCACACGCTCATTGATCCCAATGTTCTTCAGTGCTGTGTCAATACGACGCAGAAACTTAGGGACACCTTTCCAGATGGTTTCATGGAAGTAACTCATTCCAGCTCTCATCTCATCTTGTGGGGTTGGAGGTGTTCTTCGGATTTCATCAGTACGGAAAGCAGCTTGAATCTGCATTTTTCACAATAAGGAAATGTCATCTAACAGACAAAAAAGATTAATAGAAAAGGTTGTCTTCTTAATTATATGTGTTGATTTTTACCTCTCTCTGCAAGGCCTCGTCGAGTTCTTGCTTGTCATCTGGAGTAATGTCTTTAGCATACAACTGAGTTAAACAGTTCCGTATCCTAACCAATTGCAAATTTAGACAATGAGAAAAACCCATGAATTCCATTACTTTATGAAAAGCAGAAATGAGTAGCAAACCTTCCATGCTTCTGAAGTAAAGATCGGCGGACAGACTGGGTAGGATGTGCTGTGAAGACAAGATCCACAGTTTGATTCTTCAAAGCATCAAAAACCTCCTCAGGAGACTTATGCAACTGCCCAACAAGTCTCTTAAAAGTTTCTTCAATATCTGATTCTGTAGTTGCCGAGCTTTCATCCTTAAAATCCCCCTTCTTCAACTTGACTCTCCTCCTATGTGCAATTTGCACCTCCTCGGCTAAATTGGCCAAGTTAAGCATGTGTGAGAATGACTTAGCTATCACAATCGAATCACCAGGATCCAAACTTGTCAGCAAATTCCCAAGCTCGTCCAGCTTTTTCTGATCATAACTCTTTTCATACTCCGCCGACAGCTCATAACACTCTTGAACCTGAGAGCAATCACAAATCAACAGGATAAGGAAAGACTTAAATTCATGGCACTCATCTGCCAATTACAGTCGAATGAAAACTAAAATCTTTTGAAGATATTTTCTCATAGGGGAATTGTTTTGAACAGGGTTCACTTTTGAGATGTTTTTAACTGTTTACGACGTGTGATCCGCATCCTAACTCCTAAACATATTCATAAAATCTTGATTTTTCTAAAAGATACCGCAATTACCTGATCCGGTAATCAACAAGTGAGGCTCAGGAAACCGAAATAGATCAAAATAATAAAATGATAGCGGATACATACAGTTTCTCGGAGATCTTCACCATGCAAATCATGAAGAATATCAAGAAATCGATCCAGCAGCAGAGCATCATACTCAACAAGCTTATCATCTTCACTCACTTTAGCAGGTACCAACAGCCTCAGTTGGGCATCAATTGACGCCATCTTCTCAATCTTCTTACCACTCGCCATCACTAAAAAATTCAACACTAACACCACCAATTCTTCAAACTTCGAAACCCTGTTCAAAAATCAACAAATATCGTAACTTGTTAAAGCCTAGATCCGATCAAAGCATATTTAAACAAACCATAGATCTCGGAAACTACAAACATGGAGTAAAAAATTCAACAAACACCATGTGCGCATGTTCACACAACATGCCCAATTCGAAATCGAATCGTTACCTAAACTCATCCAACTGATGTAAACTCAAAAACCCAGATCATAAATCGATTACTGGTACTGAAATTTTCACAATCGTTGAGAAAAGTTGAGATTTTTATTTTCGTACACAGGACCACCTTGAAAAAGGTCAAATTTAGAATCCTCAAATTCTCCGAAAAAGTCGAACATTTACCGAAAACCAGTCGGTACCTGCTGATTGGCGGATTGCGAGGAGTAGAGAAATGTGAGGCTGAAGATGAATTGATAGGAAAGGTCGGAGACTAGTGATGGTTTTTAACTTTATATAGACTTCGAATGTGTGATGGTAATGCTTAGAGAATCCAAAAAGAGTGATGAAACAAAACATTACTCCTCAAAGATTCCATTTTTGTTTTTTCATCATTTTTTGTTTATTAAGTTGTGAACTTTATGTTGTTAAATGACAAAATAAAGCTTTGAAATCGAAATTATATGTTTTAATCTAAGAGAACTTTAAAATGGAGATTAAAATAATGTCTTTTTACAGACAATTTTGTATGAGACGAAAGAATTTCATCTAAACATCAATTTTATCAAATATCTCTACTATATTAACTGCCAAAATTGTGTATATCTTACGTTTTGATCCAAGTTAGTTGTATAGAGAAGCGTTCAATTGCGATCCATGAGAGATTTTACGAACTTAATGCCCAGGTAAAGCGTCCGAAAATCTTGTTTTTCCAATTTTGTCTATTTCCGCAAAAGTCAAAGTGCACAAACATCGGTCAACATGTCATATAATTAATTTAATAAACACAAATAACTTAATTTTCAAAATACATATGTACAAAGAATTCTCAAAAGGAACTGCTCTAGTTATGTATATCATGAGCAGTTGTGCATGGTTTTGTGGAGTTACATGCCTCAAATTTGATTACGTTTGACAACATGCGCCAAGTATAAAAATGTTAGGATTGAAGTGAACATGGGGGACCTGCACATTTTATCTTCTAGTGATTATTCATATTAATAAAATGAATGCTTAGTGTTGTGATCAACCAGGCGTGAATCGATGACACACTAATGCGTGGAAAAGAATAACAATAAAATATGTGTTGAACAATAATTTTTGGTCTTTTAGACGACCGTCCCAGTGTTACATTAAATCAAGTTGTGATCTTTCTGGAATAAATACTATTTGGAGAATTAAAATATTAATAATGTGATTTTTAATCAAACCTGGAGATGATGTTATGATAGATGATTGGAATTTATAATTAGATTCAATTATTGCTAATATTATAACTAGAATTTAAAAGTGGTAGTTACATATTCATTAGTATGTGACATATTTGATGAGTAATGCATTTTTAAATTATATTTATAGATTTTAAAACTGAAATTATTGATTATTATTATTATTATCATCACATGAAAGTCTACACTTGCTTAAAGAAAGGTATTGCCCATTCTGAGTTTTTTCAAAAAGAAATTACATCAAAGGATAATGAAATAAATCCAAAATGAATGTCATGGTCTCCAAGATGCTCTCCACTTTGTAGGGAGGGCAATGACAAGGTCAAAGTTTCACTTAGTGGCGATCGATATATAGCATGTGATGCCACAAGTCTGAAGCCTCATCAATCTAAATGGATTAAGAATGTGGCTTGTAGAGATCAATAAAACAAAAGCAATTGGAAATTGGCAAACAAAAACTTTTCTATCAAGGAGATTATTGCAAAGATATCTTCTTTTCACCAAAAATTTCTCCATTCTTCCTAGAAGTTATCGTTTTTCTGACTTCTCCACTTATATATCTGATACGAGTATGAATTAGTTAGTTTGGTTCTAATAACTTTTTAAATAATTTAGTCTTCGTATCCGACTTTTGTATAGAAGTCCATTTGTGAAATAAAACAGATAAGAAATGAATTAATCAATATTCTTTTTGTACCTTTCTTCTCTTCTCCTCTGAAATCCTAGTCCGTTAAAATATACTCTATATCTATTATTACAGTTGTATTACTGATACGAACTTGAATCGTATCAATATCAAAAGAAGTCAGAACTTAAATTCATCAAACCACAATTAAACTCCTTACAAAGCCAACCTAAAAACCGAAATAGAATGTCTTCTTTTCCACCTATCCCCCAGAATTAGAATGAATTGGGTCTTGATCTAATTACTAAAAAGAAGGATCAAATCCTACTTGAAAAATCGAGGAAGAGTTGTATCTTTTTACTCTTCCTTCTCTCTACGAGAATTTTTGGAATTTGAGTTTTGAGTTTTGTAGCTCAAAAACTTTTTCTTTCTACCGTTTGTGTTATGTATTGATTCTGTTTTTTCTTTCAACTTTGCTGTTCTAGTTTCATCACACTTTATTTAGTTTTGGGAAGTTAAAAGGGATGTCTTTCAATTCTTCAAGTACAATCCATCACGACGACCTTCATGTGCGTAGCTTCTCAACCATGGCTAGAGTTTGAGTTTGTGCCTATCCATATGTTCATGGTCGACCTCTTGGAATGAATCAGGCTGTTGGTTCATGAATGAAGCAAGCAGCTTCTTTTTTGGATAAGACCAAATGCTTTGTGTGTTTTAGAGTTTTCAAGGTAGGCAAATGATTCGGCGGTTCTATATTGTAATTTTATTTATCATGCTACCAGTCTTGGGTCAGGCTAGCTGTATTTCTTCTAACTGTTTAAGTCCCGTCCTTATATTTCGTTGGGTTTATCCCAAATAATCAAAAAAAATCCTACTTGAAAAACCTGGCGGGTCATTACCCGTTTGGGCTATGCATTATGTGACTTTGTAATTTAGACATGTAACGCCGTTTTATAACTGACATTGCTGTAACTCTATCCGAATTTGTTTTTGAGTGTAAAAAACATTTTAACAGCGCCGAGGTAACAAAACATTGATGACGTCATAATAATAATTTTGTGATATTTAATAAAAGCAAGAAAAACAGAACATGTGAAATTTATGTTAACTGTAAGTCTCCAAAAACCGAAGAGAACCAAAACCAATCAACGAGACGAGCCCTAAAACAAAAATACCCTTTCTCGAAATTCGAGCCGCTAGAAAATGTGAAGCAATTCGAGATCGATTCGATTCGTTACGATCCTCTCCATCGATAAGGTAATTACCTTCTTTTTGGGTTTTGATTCATATTTTTCAATTTCGTTAATTTGTACACGTTTCGGTTCAGTTCAGATTCAGATTGATTGGCGATTATACTCGATGTCTGGATACCGCATTTCGCCAAGTTTGGTGCTTTGAAGCTTTTTGGGAGATTGAGTTTTGTGGTGTGAGTGTTGCCATTGACTTGGGGTGCAGATTTGATCAGAAAGACTGGATTTTTATCTCAAGAAGTGAAATTTTGTGGATTTAAGATTTAGCAGTGTGGTGTGTGTTTAGAGGATTGGATCAAGTTTTGTTGTTGGTTTTTGATACGGTAGTGTAGGGATTTTTTTGATATTTGGAAGTTTTGAATTTAGGGATTTCGTTTTAATTTAAAGAAGTTTTGGGAATGAGAGGTGAATGTGTGGGTTTAGGGACAAAATGACTGGAATGTCGATGGGTGTAAGGGTGGGGAGTTCAGGGTCATTTCCGGAAAAATGGCAGAATGGGAGGTTGTCTTCTCAGTCATCACTTGGTGTCAGGAAGCCTTGGAAGTCTACAGCTACTGTGTCGAGGGAAAAGGAGAGGGTTCTGCCGTTTATTTGTAGATGTATGAGTCGGAAGAAGATTGGGATGTTGGTGTTATTCGTACTTGCGATTCTTGCTTTTGTATCGGGCTTTGCCACAGAAGATAAAGGTTTGTTTTTTTACTGTTGAATTTGGTTATTACTCGTTTTGTTGTTGAATTGTCATTCCAAGTCGGGTTTCAGTATTATATGGTATTTAGTACAATAATGCACTGTTATTTTGGTTGATTTGCGGACTAAATTTTTCACTTTTCATATGCATTTACACAAAGATGATGCAGAAAGTATGGTTTTTAAAGATGCTCCTGGTGATCCCATCCTAAGGCATGGAATAAGTGTAGAATCAGAGAAAATGTCTGATGCAAGGAACACTACGCTATCTTCTCCCGTGTCTCGTCATTCCAATGCGATATCAGTCTTTCAAAATCGTACGCCTTTATCGGAGCATCCTTGTAAGAACTTCAAATTGCCTCCTCAACCAACTGACAGAAGACTTGGACCTCGCCGTAAGTTTCACAACTTGTCCATGTTTATGTTCAGAACAATTTTTGAAATTGTTATAATTTTGTTTGTCGGGAGAGTTAACATCAATCTTTCTTTAACGTCTCAGCATGTCCAGTGTGTTATCTTCCTGTAGAGCAGGCTGTTTCTAGCATGCCAAGTGTTCCCTCGGAGTCACCTGTCCTTCATAGTCTTAATTATGCTCGTGAGGAAAATCCTATCAAAATCGGTACACATGGGGGCTCTGACTTTGGTGGCTATCCTTCACTGGCGCTAAGAAACATTTCATATGATATAAAGGAGTCTATGACTGTGCATTGTGGGTAAGATTTTTCATCTTTCCCACCAACTTGTAAATAAATAAAAATATTTTCCTATCAAGGATTTCATATTTTACATCCGCAGATTTGTTAGAGGAACCAAGCCTGGTCGGGATGGTGGTTTTGATATTAGCGAAGCTGACCTAACAGAGTTGGAGCTGCCCCATGACATCATTGTTGCTTCGGCAATATTTGGTAAATTTCAGTTTTGTCCCGAGTAAATGTCTGATAAGTTAGTATTTGATAGTAATGTCATCTACTCCTCAGGGAATTACGATGTCATTCAGCAGCCAATAAACATAAGTGAATTCACAAAAGAAAATATTCCCTTTTATATGTTTGTTGATGAGGAAACAGAAGCCTATTTGAAAAATACAAGCTCTTTAGACAGCAGCATGAAGATTGGAATATGGAAAATAATCGTGGTCCGCAATATCCCATATAGTGATTCTAGACGCAATGGAAAGGTTCGCCCCCTTCATTATGTTGAGATATTCTTTTAATATGCATTTGATTTGTTTTCCACTGATATATAATGGTGCAGATACCTAAGCTGTTACTGCATAGGATCTTCCCAAATATCCGCTACTCTATATGGATCGATGGGAAACTTCAACTCGTAGTGGATCCATACCAAATATTGGAGAGGTAATCAAGCCCTTGTGCTTGATAATTATCAGGTTTTATTAGACTACATTCTACAGAATTCATTTTTAAAAGATGTAGTATGGAAGTTATACCTAAAAATTGTCAGATGTAATGTAACTCATAACTCACCAGCATTCCCTCCCTTTTCAGGTTTCTATGGAGACAAAATGCTACCTTTGCAATATCAAGACACTATAGACGGTTTGACGTGTTTGAGGAGGCTGAAGCCAATAAAGCTGGTGGAAAATACGACAACAATTCCATTGACTACCAGGTTGAGTTTTATAAGAATGAGGGCTTAACGCCCTATTCTGAAGCAAAACTTCCCATTACTAGTGGTATGATCTTAAATACTTCATGCTTATAATTTTCCAGCGGTAAAATTTATTGCTGATTTGTGATGTTTGAGTTTCCTCAGATGTTCCTGAAGGTTGTGTGATCATCAAGGAACACATTCCAATCACAAATCTTTTTACTTGTTTATGGTTCAATGAAGTTGACCGATTTACATCAAGAGATCAGTTAAGCTTCTCCACCGTGCGGGACAAGATTATGTCCAAAGTTAATTGGACTATCAATATGTTTCTTGATTGCGAGAGACGAAATTTCGTAATTCAGGTATACACACTCATTCAAATAGATGAAGTCACATGTATCTGGCATTTTGATACCATGACTCACCCGCTTTCTTCTTTTTTCAAGGCATACCATAAAGATCTTCTCGACAACATGCCTCCACCACCAGTTTTCCGTCGACCCATCAGACCCCCACCTGCTCCCCACGTTCGAGTTATACCAAGCAAGAAAAACCCTTCCAAGCGACGGAAGGGAGAAAGGAGGTCAAGTTCAAAGCATCACCGTAAGGTTGACGTGGGAAGTAGAGACACAATTTGACTCTTTAATGACACAGTTTCTTCCACTTTTTGTTTACCTGTTTTCTACCTGCAAATTCTTTTTTACCCGAGGAAAAATGATTCAGTTCAATATAATTTCTTCTTTGTAACATCAGACTGAAACAAGTTCGATTATTACTAATATAAAGTGTTCATATAAGTTCTTCTAGTTTTCATTTGCTGGTACAAGTTTACATTAAGTCTTCTTTTTCAAGAACAGTAACTCACCCTGATATATACTGCGTATGAATCCCTTATGCAGTATGATCGATCAGATTTTGTTAATGAAGGAGATAAATAACAGCCCTTTGTATTTAAGACTAAAATAGATGGAAGTTATGGCCAGGAAGCACACACTTTTATTCATCTGAGATCACATTATAGTTGCATCGCATAGGAGCATGTTTTAGTCGTGGCTAAACCAAAACATAATGGCAGCAGGTGTAGGTGGTGAATGAGTAGCTGGAGCTGCACTCGCACTTTCCATCATTATCAGTCACTGGAGCATTAGAAAAGATGTCCTCATCAGTTGCATTGATGTGCTCCTCATCAATTTGTATATCCATCTGCGTGAACAGCAATAGAATTTTCTCAGCTAGGAAATTACCAGTTTTGGACTTTTCAGCTTGAAAGTTCTGAATTTGAACTTTGAAGTAAACAAAATAGAAAAAAATAGGCCTGATGGAATTCAGCATTACCTGCACTGGAATTTGTGGCCACAGATGCCGTTGCAGGTACGGGGAGTAGCCCAGGATGAAGACATGGTTCCAAGAGGCTTAAGTGAGGTTTCAAGTATAGACAGGATGTAACAAACTGTTGACAGTTGCTCGGATATTTTCTGTGTTGAGAATAAAAGTATTTACATTTCCACCTCTGTCGAAAAGATCTGATTGAGACAGTGAGAAACCAATGTCTTCACATTTCACTGTCCATTCCCTTAAACATATTACAGTCTGAAGTGACGTGGAAGCCGACCACAACTGCTCTGCAATCTCATAATTTCTTTAGCAAGTCCTTGATTACCGGTTAACAACAACCCATCCAAAACCCGATTGAAAGTAAATTTGCGTGGCAAAAACCCTCTATCAACCATCTCTACCAACAACTTACCAGCCACCAATAGATCTTCTGGCTTCTTCCTTACAAACATTGCACTAATCAGCACATTGTAAGTATCCAGATTTGGCAAACAATGACCTTCACTCATTTTCTGAAACGCGGCCAAGCCCTTCTCAATCTCTCCAGCATCACAAAAGTACCTAATCACAATATTATAAGTCTGTACATTCGCTTCACAATCATCGCTCTTCATCCTTTCCATAAATTCCATTCCGCGCTCCATCTCCCCGGCATGACACAGCCCCCTGATAACCACATTGTAAGTCGTACAATTTGGAGCATACCCCTTCCTCAACATCTCCTCAAACACAACTAAAGCATTGTCCACACTATCCTTCTTACACAAAACTTGAATATAAGCATTATAAGTGGCTACAGATGGCATGACACCAGCCCCAATCATCTCATCAAACACCTTCTTCGCCCGCTTAATCTCTCCAACAATCCCAAATCCATGAACCAAAGTAGTGTAAGTAATAACATCAATCTCACATTTCCTCTTCTTCATCTGTAAGAAGAATGCCCAAGCTTCTCGATCTGCCCGGCCTTGAAATATCCATTCAACATAATGTTATAAGTGGTCAACGTAGGATCCAAACCCCGCCGTCCTACCATCTCTTTTAGTAATTCCAATGCTTTAGGGGTCCTCTTGATCAAACAAAACCCGTTCACAAGGATGTTATAACTAACGGTATCCGCCCTAAACCTGCCCCTAAGCATCTTGAACAACTCATAAGCCATTTCCACACGCTTCGATTTACATAAAATATCTAAAATAGTATTGAACGAAACCAAGTCTTGAGCAACACCATGTTCGTGCATATTCATAAATACTCTAACAGCTCTATCAGGCTTACCAGCAGCTACGTATCTCTCGGCAACAATAGCTAATGTCTTGTGCGTAGGACCAAGCCGCAGAGTCCTCATTTTGGCAATGAGTGACCAGACAGTCTTGTAGTCACGCATTCGAGCTGAGATGTCGATAATGTGATCATATGAGGAAGATGAGTGTACGTAGCTGGGGTGTTGGTCTAGGGTTTTGAAGAAACGGAGGGCTTTGGGGCCGTGTTCCATAGGCGTTTGAGTACTTGGTTGACCAAATCGGAGGTCCACGGTGCTAGGGTTCGGAAATCTAAATCGGAGTCGGCGTTGAGAATGAGATTGGCTATCGATGCGGCGTCGGGTGGCGATGCAGCACAAGCAGCAGCGGATGTGCTCAGGGATTTGATGCCGTGTCCTCTCCTGGTTAACATCATCTACCCGGTGGGAAATACAGTTGCCGGCGTCGGCGGCGGCGGCGGAAACAATGTTACTCTCTATCCGGTGTGATGGTCTGAGCCCATTTTGGAGCCCATATAGCCGGCCCACTTGTTGTAACATGTTATATATTAGTTTAAAATGAACCGTTATTGTTGAACCGACAGATCCCAATTAACCCGCATAAAACCGGACCCGAAATTGTTTGACTTGGGGGATTCAAGATATAAATTTGATTGTTTTTTTTGAAACGAACGACAATAAACTCATATTTAAATAAAACTTTTTTATTTGCTTACACAAGCTTGCTGAATGTAAATGAAGTGGTTAATATTGTTAACTTGCTTTGTAAAATACTTGATTCCATGAAAATGGAGCTGTTCACAATTCTTGATAGCCAAGTCAATGGCCCTCTGAATTTAATATCAATTAAAGTGGTCAGCAATCTTCAGCCAATAAACCAAACCACACGATGACTCAACTTGAAACAATGACATAGTCAACAATGATGAAAACAAGGAAGCTAACAAGAACATAACTACAAAAGAGACTATATAAGAACAAACAAGCCAAGAGCAAACTCAGCGTATCTCACAACTGAACTACTTTCCTCTTTTTCATTTCTCCATTTCCATTGTAAGAATGTCATCATCGTTGAGCAGCTACAAGATGGCGCGAGGAAGTAGTTTCACCAGGCGGATGACACCAAGAGAGCATTATGAATATGAGGTCAAGCTGAAGAAGCATCAAGCAGAGAGGCTAGTGTTAAGAAGAGCTTTGTTACCAAAACCTCCACGGCAGAGTAAACAAGCTTTGAGGTGGCTCAACTTCCGGCCATCTCCTAGTAGGCTATCAAGAATGAGTCAAGAATAGATAGTTCTGAATCAGTTTCCTAGAGATCAAGTTGGAATGAACCACTTGGACATGAATGTTGGCCACTTAGTTTCATTTCTTGTATATTGATTATTGCCACTCCTGCACATCAACAAGGAGTTAACTTGAACATCAATATAAAATCTTTATAAAGATTCCTGACTTTGAAGATGAATTTGATCTCTTTAAAGTCGAGACATTTTGGTCAAAACCATCTGTTAGGTTACCAATATTCTAAGTCAATCCATAATTCCATACTATAATGAGAGTGCTAAAAAGCCTGAAATCAAGAAACCTCGATTTTTAAGTAAATAAAACAATCCTACGTCTTATCCAAAGAAACTTAAACAAAAGTTCTCCTACTCATCCAGAAGGATCTGTATCTGCTTGCTTTAAACACTTGCAAATGGAGGATTGACTATACATAGAAAGAATCAGATAGACAACAGGTTTTGGTTTCTTTATATCCAAGATGGTTTATATCACAAACAAAAACTTTATATACGGCTGGAACTTTAAGTTATTTTTATATCCTGATTACATAGACATGGACATGGAGCTGACTGGAAAGAGCCTGTCTAGGAACGTGTATAAGCCTCCACCAAGGAGAAGTGCACCGCTGCAAGGAAATGCAATAATGCGAAGTTGTTTATGACGATTTCCAGCTTCTGATTCTAAAATATAAGTGGTATTCTACAGAAATGAAGTTGGAAACTGATAATAAGTAGTTTCATTGAGTTACCTCATAGGATTGATCCAAGAAGAAAACTTCCTGAATGAGAGTAGACTCTGCAAAGAAAATAAATACACAAGGTTAGAACTTATAAATGGTATGATCAGTCGGGAAATGTTTCTGAAGTAGTGGACTAATA
Organism: Sedum album; assembly: GCA_006409495.1. Lineage (NCBI taxonomy): Eukaryota > Viridiplantae > Streptophyta > Magnoliopsida > Saxifragales > Crassulaceae > Sedum > Sedum album. Next base: position 112,346 of record QZGG01000127.1, read on the forward strand.
ATAGGTGACCTGCAGTGCACCGGCGAAAGACGCAGCTAAAAGCAAAGGGGCAACGTAACCAGTAGTGTATGTTAATAATAAGCTGCCTCCGATTATAGGATCCTGCAGAAATAGTGTGCCAATGAATATTCAGTAAATGTTAATAGTTGCCTCAAACCACATATGACTCATGCGGAATGTGTGGATTACCTTCGATGTCGCTACATATGCAAGTAGAGTTGCTAACACAGGAGTACTACATGGTGATGCTGCTAAGGCAAATGTCAGCCCAGCCAAGTATGCTTGCACACCTGAAAATCCATGCAACCACTGTTAAAAGCATTGACCAGGGCGTTGTGATCACCTTGATAGAAAGTTTTTCGGTTGGAAATACTTGGAGGGAAATTAGCAGCGGCGGCACGTGGATCAAAATTGTTGAAGAATGAAGGAAGTTGAACCTCAATAACCTGTGATGAACTCGCTCAAAAAGATGACCGACCTAATGGAAATTGAGATAGCAGTCTAGGGTGCATACCTCTAGGAGGTTTAGACCCATAATGATAGCCAATGCAGAAGCAGCTATCGGCAACCCTTGACCAACTTGTCCATATGCCTTCCCAGCAACTGAGGCCGCTACGCCCAGTACTGCAAGCGTGGTAGCCAATCCTAAAGCAAAAGAAACTGAATTCCCAATAACCTGAAAACACGCTGAAGAAAGAATTTCACATATCAACAAAATAAAGACGGCTATTCACATATATCGCCATCTCTAGCAGTTGACAAGATAAATAAACATGTTACCTCTCCCTTGCTTCTACCAGCACCAAAAGCTCCTGAATGTTTTTGAAGTTGAATTCAAACATAATGAAATAAGTGACACCTTTTTCGGAGGTTCAATATAGAACAATAAAAGTTAAATTACCAATATAACCAAGTGTCAGAGGTAAAACACTCAGAGTGCAAGGAGAAAGGCTGGTCACAAGGCCTGCCCCGAATATTACAGCGACACTGGTAAAATACTAATCAAATCAGGAACTAACCGCATGTTATTTTTATACAATAATATTTGCTGAAAATTGCATTCACCTGGTGAAGCTTAAAGCCGATAACTGGTCAACAACAGCTTCATTCGCTTGCTGTCCAGCAGAGTATAAAATGCCTCCAAAAATATCTCCAAGGCCTCCATCAGCTACGGAATAAATTGCACCTTCCTGAATTGATAGAAAAGAATGGCATTTGCTCTGCTCATATTTGAAAGCCATAGTTTACCAAGTAAAATTTAATAAAAATTCTCACTAATCCACGGGACATATCGGCTGCCTCCGCTGAACCAGTTGCGAGCAAATTTACAGCTGCGATAACCTATGTTAAAAATGACCATACCGTCTGTATCCACAAATATCACATAATTGATCAAACTATTAGCGACTACTTTTTGGCAAATTTGCTTTCTTTCATAATTGCTATCTAAAAACATTCATACCTGCAATAGTACTGATCATGCTCTTAAGCTGTAAGCTTTCATCCATCCTACTAGCTGACAACTCGACATGACCTGAGCCAACATCTGCATCACCCGAACCACATCTAACCATCGCCTTAGACACCACACACTTCCCTTCAATGTTCGAAACAAGCAAGGTAACAAAAAAGATCAAAAACATTCCATTTCCCCAAATCAAATAACTATCAGCAAGATTACAACTTTCTACTCGTTCTCCAAAAACAACACGAATCTCTACAAACCCAAGTCCCAAAATTCATCCAAAAACCAACGAATTTCACACGATTTAACACTCGCTTATACCTATGGCAGATTGGGTACAGCAACCTCTTATTCGTGCATAGCTGCTGCAGTGACTGATTAATAAGCTCATCACGACCCTATTACAACGGATAAGTCTTGAAGCAGGCAGTTGCGGACGTGTGTGTCGTCGACGTGGACGAAGCTGTTGCTGCTTTTCCGACGAAGCGAAATCGGAGTGTGAATCAAAATGGTGGCACAAAGCTATCCACGTATTTATTAATTTGTATATTTTGAATTATCGTCCTAATAATGCGATAATTGGGCCCCAGGCCCAAACTTCACCAGGCTTCAATTCGCAGTCTTCAATCCGACTGAGCTGAAGATTCGTTACTTGATCGTAATTGCGAATGTCCGCGCGGCGGTTGTGCGATCTTCGATCGCGAGGCGTGGGTTAAGCAGCGGGATTTCGACGAGTGAGTAGAAGATTGCGGCGTCGGTGTTGTACGAGAGGCTTCCGGTTGTGATTCCGAAGATTGATCCGATCGTTTACGCCTTTCAGGAGTTTTCGTGAGTGGAATTGAAGCATTTTTCTATTGTTAGGGTCGGATGGAAATTAGGGTGGTGATTTGATTGTTTGGGTGTTCAGGTTTCGGTGGAGACAGCAGTACCGGCGTGTGTATCCGGATGAGATGTTGGATAAAGCTGCAGGGAGGTATTGTCAGATTTGGGCTCGTGAAGTTTCTCGATTGGTTGTTAAGTGGATTGGTAGAGTGTGTTTGCAAGATTGTGAATTGGGATATTCTAATGAGACTACTGGTCAACATTTGCGATGGGGATGACTTTATGTAGATAGAAATGATATTTGTTGGATAAAATGGCTGCGAGTGATCTGGTAGCAGGAACTGAGTACTATAAATTTGTTAGATAGTACTTGACTGTGGAACTAATGGCGTTGTTTATATGTGTTGGATTTCTATTTCTATCTGGTGTTGTCCTTATGTTCTCGTCTTTAATAATTTCAGAGGGAAAGGCGACTACCACACTGACTACGAACCGGCTCTTAGAATTACTGAGGCAGATAAAACTGATGACAAAAAGTAGTGATTTCCTTTCAGTTCTGGTAGTTATTGACATCTCACTATTGTACACTTGTTATCCTTTGCTTAACTATATTGATAGGTCATTACAGAGGGCTCTTGACAGACGCGCTGTATCTTCTTCTATATGGTGACTCATACTCAGCTCCAGGGGAAAACCTGTCTGGCATTTCCCTGAAAAGGTGTATGAGAATGAGGATAAGTTACACCAAGTAAGCAGGAGCTGCTTACTAAATGAGTTTCAAAAGATGTGAAATATATTTTATTTTCTAACTAACAATGCTCTTTATAGTGTGCTGAATCTGCGTTGAAATCAGTTTTTGGCCTTTTGGGGATCTCAAAAATACATACTTCGTTGGAAATGCTCCTATGGGTCATTTGGCAGTAGAGCCAACAGCCACTGGTGAAACTTCTCCTCTCAAGGTATATTTTGAAGAGCTTTCTTTTTGTTGCTCTTGAGCAAACAAGAATGATGCTTTATATTGCTGTCCTTCATACTACTTTTATATCAGAAGTAGTGAACCCTTGTATGATTATTTTCTGTGCAGCAATTTTTCTTTCGAATCACAAGTAATAGCGACCAACAAGTACAACATCAAAAAAATTGAGGATTATGTCTGGGCCACTAAAGATGAACTGTTGGAATATTTTCCTGATCGTACGGAGTACCTGAATAAGATGATCATAAGTTAGTGCTAACAATAAATAGCCCTCGACAAGTTAAGTTGTCAAATATGTGATCTGCTCAGGAGAGAACCAGATCATTTGGTCAGCAACAGCTTTTCTATTTACAATGCAGTTGTGCAGGTTGAAAATGATCGCCAGATTCTGGCATTTCCACTTTGTACCGACATTTCAACTGCATAGGATTTTGTGTATCAAGATGCTGTTTCATCCATTAATAATAGCATAGGAATTCATTAGTGCAGTAATCTCAGGGTTAACATACAGATGAATATTTAACTTCCATTGAAACTTGTTCTCAAAATCTACACAAACTTAACAAGTTCCCATTTTTGGGGGGAGCGAACACATTAAATCTACACAATCTTATGACCCAGGAACAAATTTGGTAGCATAAACCCATGCATTGTTAGCGACAGGGTTGTCAAGGTGATCAAACAGGTTCTCAAGTGGTCCTTTTCCTGTCACAATAGCCTGAACAAAGAATCCAAACATGGAAAACATTGCCAATCTCCCATTCTTAATCTCCTTCACCTTCAGCTCAGCAAAAGTCACAGGGTCATCAGCCAGACCCAAAGGATCAAAATACTGGCCACCAGGGTACAAATCATTACCCTCACCAACACCATCCAGCCCGTTAATGCGGAATCCCTCAACTAGTCCCATGAGAAGGATTTGGAAACCCAACACGGCAAGAATGCTTTGTGCATGGACGAGGTTAGGATTACCCAAGTAGTCTAGTCCTCCCTCTGAGAAGATTTGTGCACCAGCCTTGAACCACACTGGCTCCTTGAAGTCTACTCCAACCCATTTTTCAGCACCTCAGGTGTATGCATCCTAGTGCACCAAGCATTGCCCATCTTCCGTGGATAACCTGTAAAAACATCCATAGTACTAAAGTTAAAAAGTACTTTTTTTTGCCAAAGCATATAAATTATGTTGTGATTGATTACCTCAAGGGCTCGGTTTTTGGCGAAGGCCTCGGGGTCAGCAGACAGTCCAGCAGTGTCCCAACCATAGTCACCAGGGAATTCTCCAGTCAAGTATGAAGGAGTCTGAGCAGAGAACGGTCCCAAGTACTTAACGCGGTCCGGTCCATACCATAAGTCATTCCCCTATTCCAAAACTCACACAACTAATTAACAAACTCATTCACAATACTACCGGACACAAATTCATAACAATTTTAGACCAACTTGCATTCCTTACCATAGTGTATTTTCCAGTACCCATTTGCACAACATCCTTGAGAGCATTACCAAAGCTTCTAGATTGACCAAGGAAGGTGGTGGTCAACATGGCTGCCATTGATGGTGCACCTTGTCAGAATCTTAATGCCCTGATTAATGTAAGTATGTATGAATGGCTGTTGATAGATTGAGAGATGGGTATGTGCGAGTTTGAGTTTATGTAAGGAATGAATGAGCTAAAGAGTGAACTTGATGAGTGGAGGTCAGAGGAATGGGAATTTGTGGTGGAATTGCTTAGATTTTGAGCTCAACCAATCACATTCCTTGAAAAGATTTTGTAATATCTCAAGGTAATCCCTTTGCTATCCATCCTATCCTCATTCCTCTCCCTATTTTCTAACTTGTTTTCATAAGAAACAAAAACATATTATATTTAACCATTAATATTTATTCAGCAGATAAATAACCACTTCTACAAATTATCAGATCATACAAGTATACAACAACAGTTGGGGCACAACAGTTTATTTTTGAATAGCAATCAATGTTACATAGGATACAATTGTAAATTAATGGTGTCCTCCTGATCACTGAGTAGCAGGAGCAGCACTTGTTTTATCCTCTGTTCCGGAAGGAACAACAGCGACTTCTGCAACTTTTGCTTCTTCTTTGACTTGGCTAACAGCGTCTGGTGCTTTCTCCTCTGCAAGCTTCTCCTCAGGAGCAGGTGCTGCTACTACCGGTTCTGCCACGACCTCAGTCTCTTTAGGAACAACCTCAGCTTCCTTCTTCACCTCCTCATTTCTCTCAGATGCATCTACCAATGGCTCCTCATTTGGAATCTCAACAACGTTCTCCTGACAAGTATCACGTCAAAAAATGTAATAAAACGTTGAAAACAATAAGTTTGATTTTAATTAAATTTCATTAAGTGCAGACTTTTAAGTCAAAACCACTTGGATTTCATTGTGCTGAAGCTTTAGGTAAACATACCATGGCGGGAGCAGCAGTGGCAGGCTCGGCGACAGTAGCATTTTCGGACTCAAGTCCCTTTTGACCGCTGAAACAGCCTCCCATGACGAATAGTTGACGAAATCAAACAGGGGGGCTTGGAGGTAAGACTTTACAGAGCTATCCTCCTTTTTTTCTACTTTCTTTGTCTGAGATTTTGAGTTCAGAACATCCAAAGAGCCAATCGAACGTAAATATAGGAAGAGCTGTTTTCTATATCTAAGAAATACAACTAGTGATTTCTTCTCCAGGTCTATCTTAAGCTGGTCGATGTATTTGAGGTTGTCTTTTGGTATTATTCTATCTCCTGCTCCTGTTATTCTGACTCATTCAAATGTACCATTTGCATTCAAAAAAGTTCAATCAATAATTTATATCATATATAAAAATTTAAAATTTGAAGAAACCATATGAATATGATTGTCATGCAGCGCAACTAATTGTTGCAAATTTCAAAATTGTTATAAATTCAGTACTCCATAACTTTTGCCTTTCTTAGATAGAATGCTAGCAATTCTTCAAGACTAAAAACCGAACCAAATATGCTGAAATGTAGAGAGATGTAGGAAGTGAAGTTGAAGGCAAAGAGGTGAGTTTTCCCTTTGCTAAGTGCTCTTATTTATAGAAATTTTACACAACTTTTGTCAACAATGTAAGCACTTAGTTTCAACTAAGCGGTTCGGTGAATAATAATTTTGACTAAACTTGCCAAACTAAACCTATTCATAACAAAAATAATATCATTTCACTGTTTATTATAACTCTATTTAATTTTGTCTACCTCTACCAAAATTATTTTAGATCGATGTAAATTATTGTTGCCGCACTTAATTGGAAACCATGAATCCAATTAGGATAAATACTTTAGAGGCTGGTTACAACTGCCTTTTACCTAATAAACCTAACTAATGCAATATTGCATGCTACCTGATTTTTAATAAATGAGAAAATAAATCAAAAAGAAAAGAAAGTGTCAAAAAAGCGAAAGATTCTTACCTTCTTCCTAGCGATCTTCCCCAAATCGAAAACCCTAATTCGAGGGCGAGCACATCTCTCGCATCCTCATCCCACGATGCTCTCCCTCGTCCGATCAAAACCACACTCTCCGTCGCCATCTTCATCATAATTGTCCTTGTTTTCGCCGTCAGATCCGATGCAAACGATCTCTCAACAGAATCAACCGATCCATGCGCGGCGCAGCTAAAAGCCCCAGCTTTATGCCCGATCCGTTGCTTCAGAGCGGATCCGGTATGTGGTGTGAACGGCGTGACGTATTGGTGTGGATGTGGTGAAGCGGCTTGTGAAGGTGTGAAGGTTGCGAAGATGGGGTATTGTGAGGTTGGAAATGGTGGAAGTGGTCAGGCGTTGTTGCTGGTGCATATTGTTTGGTTGATTGTTGTTGGTTTCGCTGTGGTGTTTGGATTTTTCTGAGGTTTGCGGAATTGATTGATTGAATCGGTACATGTGAGATTCTTTGGTTGTTGATTGATGTAATTTTGTAAACATTGTATGGTATAAAATTCTTTTTTCTGATCCTTGATTGCGTGTTCTTGCTGGATTTTGTTTATGGAGTTCGTGTTGTTATATGTCAATGAGGCTTCTTGATAGCGAAGTTGTCGAGATCATGGAATGGGATTATGGGACAGTAGGGTTAGGGTATAATTGATTTATAAGTTTGCTTCTATGTTGCTAAAAAGAAGATATTGTCTCCTAGCAGAACAGCTAGTCAGGTGTCCGTACTGTTTCTATATTAAAGAGAGATTGCTGCGAGAGTTTGGGGCTGGACTTTGTAACTTCACTTCTTTAAGGGGTTGATTTGAGAGCCTTGCACCCTGGAGCATTGCCAACCGGGCATTTATAAATATATGCCTTGGAGTCGTCTCATCGTGACAGCAGGGTTGGCAGTAATTCATTTTTCATGGTTGTGCTCTGATGGAAAACATTAGGATGTTGAAACTAGGAATTCTAGGTCTTAGATGCTGGGGAAATTGATTAAGTGCAGAGTCTGCAGACCACTTTGGCAATATTGCTGAAAGCTTGCATGTCTGCTGATCAATCTTCAAACTTGCTGCCTACAAATTTGCAAAACACATGGACACTGACTACTAGAGACTTGACTATGAACTCTGAAGTCCAGTGATCTAAACAATTTGTTCTTGTTGAAGCAAAAAGAAGGGAAAACTTGCCTCTACGCCTTGCCGTATGCAAGTCCAATAATAAGATACTGATATTTAACACAAATACATATGCAAATAACAATGTTTGTTATTCGAATCAGCAATTAACTATTGCTAAATAGCTCAAAGTTCTGAAAACCTGACTGGGAAATGGGAAGGCTTTGAACAAAATGAAATTTTATAATCCTTATAGTACTGCTGTTCAACTGCAATGGAAAGAAATTGAGGGAAAGACAACAGGAGGTGGCGGAAAATTGAAAGTTTTCTGAGACTACAATGATAAAACATAAGGGTACTGTGACGCCAATCATTCTTCTTCTGCAATTTTCCCTTTCTCACTTACGTAGATACCATCGAGAAACTTCCTGATATCCTTCTTCTTCACATGGCATTTCTGATCAACAGGACATGATACAAGTTAGTGATGGAATGGAATGTGACAATCAAACAAAGAGTTGATGATAGATCAAGGTGGGGAGGTGTTACCTGATTAATCAAAGCACATGATCGAGAAACTAACTCAATGTCATTTCCATCCAAGACGATCTCATCCTTGACCTTCTCAGATCTCACAATGGTAACACCATCAAGCATGTCAACCTTCCTGACCTGAGAGAGCCACACCACTTTCTCAGTTAGATATTAAACAAGAAAACCACAACATAATTATTACTCAGCACCATTGTTAACATTTTGTCACTGGTGGATCACATATGCATGTTAATTTCAAAGTACCATAGGAAACAGGTAGGTTCATCACACATTGTATTTAATAATATTATAATCTACAGATTCTACATATTTCTAACTCCTTTGTATGAATTATAAAGGGTGGCTAATCCAAAACACATTTCAAACCATTCACAAGAATACATTACAGGTCAATACTACAGGACATTTGAAAAGCCATGTACATAAATAACTAGTTGTATCAAAGCAGCTGAACAATGCATTAACATCATCCTAATTACAATGCCATTACAATAAAGATCAAAGCTTGATCAACAAACTCATACTGGATACTCAAATTTACTACTATACATTAAAATCAACAATCAAAACATAACACTAAAACCAAAAATCAAAATACTAATAAAAACAACAAATTACCTTCTTCTCTCCAAGAAAGTTCCTGATCTCAATCCCCTTGTTCCCATTCGTAATACTCGCATTGATCGGAAAATGAGCATACACAAATCTCATCTTATACCTATACCCTTTCGTAACACCAGTGATCAAATTCTCAACATGAGACAACGCAGTCCTAATCACAGCAGTAGTCTTCCTTGATCCAAACCACGCATCCACTTTCAACTTCTTCTTCCCAGTTTCTTCATCTGTAATCAACTCAAAATCCAAATTCAAGTGCTTAAAATCTCGCACCAGCTTTCCTCTCGGTCCCTCCACCTCGATAATTTTCGCCTTGATTTTGATCTTGACGTCATCTGGTATGTCCATTGTCTCGGATGACAGTATCGTCTTCATCTCGACGGCCGGCGAGGGTTTGCAGCTGAGGCGATTTCGCAGAGGTTTCGAAACCCTAATGCTCAAAATCGGTTTTTATATAACAAAAGATCGATGGTCAAACGTTGACTAATGGTTTATTGGGCTTGGAGGTGTTTGGCCCATTTTAACCAACCACTCTGGCTGGCCCATTTACAACGCGGTTTCAGTGCTAGCTTTTATGCATTAAATAGCGTTAAATTTTTAAAGCTGATCTCAAACTTTGGATTAGTTATTTATTAGCAGCTCAATGCTCTGTTTTTATTCATCTATATACAATGATCAAATGCTCTGTTTTGATCCTCTGTTTATGAGCTCTGTTTTTTCACTGAATATCAACATCAATCACCTTCCTCTCGATCTTAGTTTTCGGGATCGAAACGAAGAGTACTCCATTCTTAAGCTCGGCTTTAATCTTCTCCTTATCGACATTTTGCGGGAGTTGAATCCTCGTATTGTACGAACTAAAACTCTTAGCCATCCATGCATCGTGTTCGCCTTCTTTACCTTCTTCTTTCTTCTTTTCGCCTTTTATGACTAAAACATCCTCTTCTATTGCTACTTTTACATCATCCTTGGCTAAACCTGGCATATCGAAACGCATCTTGATCTCGTTCTCATCGTCGTGGATGTCCCAAGGTGCACGTACCTCTGTCGAGGTTGGTCGGGTTGATAGAGTGGGAATTGTCATTGTTGTCTCGAATAACCGGTCCATTGCGTCTAGCATTGATCTCATTGATCGCACTGGCGAAAAGGGGTCCAGCAATCCTGTGTCACGATTAAATACATGTTTTAATATGAAATTCACACAACATTAGGTAGCACACACATCAGATTTCATCATGGAAAAAAGGGTTACATATCTGGTATAAATAAATTACTTGCATGTTTAAAAGAACTTACCAAATGGAGAGACTTCGACGGCCAATCGCTGGGGCTTGGTCCGCTCCATGGCGTTCTGCTGACCGCCTTGATGAACCTTGACATCCAAGGAAGTGTCTTGCTTGTTTTCCTCGCCAGCTTGAGCCCTAACAACCGCCAATCTAGACGGCTTTTTTGTCGAAACAGAAGGGAAGAAAGCAGATGAGGATGATGATGTGGGATTCTTCTTAGTGTTCAAGAACTGAGCTTTGTTGGACAAAAGAGGAGATGATGAACAAATGAGACTTGTTGCCGCCATTGCACTACTACTCAAAAAGGTTCGAAAAAAATTGAGTGTTCGTATTCTTATGCTGTTGTTAGGCTTGAGGTTGTTTTTGCTTGATGAAGTAGTGCATGTTGTGTTTGATAATTTATAGGGTTGGGAATTTGTAAGGTTTAAGGGTCCAGAGAGGTCTTGAAGGTCTGGATAAATGTGGATTTTTGAATTGCATGATGATTGAGTCATTTCATTATACAACCATGTTCTTCGGATTTCTAGAGTCATCATACTCAACCAAGTGGTTTGTATAATACGACACCGTTTGGATAGGGTTCAATTTGGGCTTGGTGGGCTTTTCTGTGGAGTTATCGACCCATGTGTTGGAAATTGGAATCTTTAACGGCTTCTTTATAAAAACATCTGTAGCAATCAGGGATGTCCAATGGGCCGGGCCGGTCCTAGTCCTAAATCGTAAGGTCCGAACCCGGCCCGGCCCTAAATATTCTGGCTTTTTTAAAAATTTCGGGCCGGGCCGGGCCTCATTAAAATCGTAAGGCCCACGGGCTTTTCTACGCCCTTTGACTTTAGGGTTTGACCGGGCTTTGACCGGATTTGACCGAACCCAATTTCAATTTTAATTCGTTTTTAAATTTTAATTAATTTGAAATACATATTTTAAACCAATTTAGTTATAAATATTTTTATAACAATAGTTTTAAATAATGTGTTCAACGAATAGTCTATATTTTGAATTTACTTGTAATATAACGAACTTAAACAATATTATATGCGTTTAGAATAGATATAAAATGTTTGTATATTGTTGTAAGTTCTTGTGATGTTATATAAATGATATAAATATCATATACTTTAAATTTGAAAATAATATATTTATTTAAAAATTATTTTTTTTGAACGGGCTTTTTCGGGCCTTGGACCGGGCCGGGCTTTTCGGGCTTCGGAATTCAAGCCCTAGCCCGGCCCGGAGCTTTCGGGCTCGGGCTTTTTTCGGCCTTGTGTGCGGGCCGGGCCGGGCTTGGACCGGGCCTTAGGGCTTTTTTAGGGCTTTAGGGCTTTCGGACCCGATGGACATCCCTAGTAGCAATTTCAAAAGAAATATTCTACGGAATCTTTCACGACTTCTTTATAAAAATGTTCTTGTCCGATTCGAATATAAGTATTTGAATACGGTTGACAATCCAAATGTCAAGTGTTAAATTAAATAGGTTTATGAGTCTAAGACCATGTCAGTAATTGTGACTTGTGAGCTGATTATGTCATAAACTCGATTGTGATTCGTCCGATTAATTTTAAACTCTGGATTCTTAGGTTAGTGACTTAGTTTTAAAGTACTAATACGCCAACTAGTGATTTGGCAGCTTTGGTAAGGTTTGTGTAATATATGATTTTGTACTTATTCAAAATCATCATACATTAGTATTTAGTATCCAATTATTTATAGTTAATTTCTTGTTAGAGTATTAAGTAAACTGTTTTTCTTCATTGTGGACTAGAGGATCATGGCAACCTCTAGTTTTCCCATTATTAATTAACTGTTTCTGTCTATGTAACAGCAATGTTTCTTATTAATATTGAAGTTTTCAAAGTCGAAATATTTTAGGGTTGGTAATATCATGAGCAATTTTTTTATATTGTTATAAATCTGATGATTATTTTTGTTGTGGTGGAGAGGTGGTTAAATACCAAGTTAACTAAATGTGATGTAATTCTAAGGTTTTGTTTGGTTGTATGAAATAATGGGTGGAAACTAAACTTTCAGTGAAAATATAAAAGAAAATATTCGGATATGTTTGGTTATATCAAGGAAAACGAAAAAATAATAAATGAAATAATATAAACTTTTCCTTTCAGTTTTTTATGAAAAAATTACTATCTTTTACATTTTTCCTTAAATTTTCTTTTCGCTACATTTTTCCGCATCCTAACGAGGGTAAGAGTTCAAATTAAATAAAATATGGAAAACTGGAAATGGGTTATCAAGTAAGCAAGCTCTAGCTACCATATGTCTCTTCGTGCACGACTGCTAAAATTGAAAAGAATGACAAAGTTTGCTCTGGTTAATGTAAAAAAATAAGAACCCAGATTATGCAATTTAAAAGCTTTAGTTAGCCTGACTCTCAGACACATGAACTCTTCATTCGTTTTATGTTATATTTGATGATGTTACATTTTTTATGATGCAATTTGTCGAATATATGTACATGAATGGTTCAAGAAGAATAAACATATATTTTTAAGACCGTGAGATATAATCTTGATCATTAATTTTTAATAATGTCTAACGGTTGTGATTTAAACTAAAAAATAACCGTCAACTTCAACCACCCATTTATTATGTAAATCCAAACGCCAATTTATAAAAAAATAAATTATAATCTCAAATCGTCTTTCTAGAATTTATCCCTATATACATTTGGGATATAGAGATTAGACATTAGAGGCTTACAATATGTATATGAAGATAATTAATTGTCTGACCTGAATATATCTCGAAAATTACAAAAGTTTGATTATTACTCTTAGAAACCAGACATTTTTTACATAAAATAATGTTTTCATATATTCAAGAACATGTATACATCACACCATGTAGGACGACATTGCAAACAACACTTGAAACCCACATAGATTTGAAATTTTATACACATAGCTATTACAATCACACACCAGCATTTGCTTGATTTTATTTTTCAAACCCTAAAACACCAACCATGATGATGATGGAAGAAAGCTTTGTCCTGATCAATCATGTCGTGAATGTTCCTGAATTCCTCGACAGGACGAGGAATTGCAATAGGACCCTTTTGATGGAGGCCATATTCCTCCTCAGATTCCTTTAACAACTTTTGAAACAATGGATGGTTTAACACATGATTGGTATTACAAATCTTTGTTGATCTTCATCTTCTAGCCCCACCATAACAACCAAATACCCTTTAGGAACATGATCTGTAGCCTCATCGAACCTCTTGTCGTGGTGATGACGAAGATGAAAGTGCGGCATATGAAACTTCGCCATTTGACAATTATGCTGATGATTGCTTATAATTTGATTTTGTTTCGCAACAAGCTTCATAATTCAACCAAAATATGTACCTGTTAGAAAAAAGCACGGCTAGACCTCCTTTTATACGGGGATCAAGACGCCGAGTTGAGCTAGGGCTACGAGGAGGAAACCGCAGAGAACGGCCAAGGTTCCAATATCTGAAGCTTGAAAAGGGTCGACGAGGAATCTATCAAGGAACTTGGTATGTTGCTCATAGTATTAACCTTTGAACAAATAACAACATATGATTGATGAGAAAGAATCTAGACAGATTATCTTTCAATGGATTTTGAGAGCATGCCTTGAGATGTATTTATAAATGAAAATTGGATTAAAGTCAACATTTCAAGAGGTGAACAACTAGTTGCAATATAAGAGTTCTTGATGCTTGTTTGAAACATTCTTATCTAAGCTATTGGCTATTGGTGCAGCCCAAGTGTGAGATTTGTTTATTTGTTACAAGTGTCGTTCTATTTTTAGGGTTTGGTTCTTTTCAGACTAATTCTGATACTTCTCAAAGTTATCGTGCATGAATGAATTTTGTTGGAACTTGAAGTTTGTTAGTTTTATCTACTCTTTGAAACTCGTCGAGATGACAGTGTGGATTGTAATGTGTGAATGGTTTCATTTATCATCTTATACTCATCAAATTGTTAAATTAATAACAATTACGATCAAAATCATATCTCACGATCCAATAAATACGTGTGCTTTTAATGGTCGGATTATGTGTATTATGTACTTGTGAATACTTGTAAAATGAGAATTTCTATAAAAAAGCGAATTGGGCTTAAAGCATACAAGAGTAGCACACCTGTGGGCCAATTTTATGTTGCTTCAATTCACTAAAAAAAGGAAGCAAAAGGGTTCAGGATTTGGAAAACGCTACAGGTTGCCTGGAATTGATTATTGATATCCTGGAAACTGTACAGTGCACACGTTTAGATAAAGATTGATTTTTTAGCTTGTAATAACTTGTAAGTATAACAAGTCGTCCATTTCATTTTTAATGCAATATACGCAAGAAAAGTTATTAAATCATACAAAAAAAACAGTGACAGTTTGAGGTGGCCATGTGTCCCATAAACAAGCTAAATACAACTACAAGTACCTGATGATAAGTGATGATAACTTCTAAGTTTCCGTAAGCATTCAAACTTGAGGAGGTTTTATCATTTTCTATTGCAAACGTGCACTCATGGCTCTCTTTTCTTAGCCTAATATCCAAAACCCATCACCGCCCTGTACTGTCACTTTCATCCCTTGTTGTAATTGTCTCTCCCTGGAAGCTTGTAAAGTATTGCTTACACATTTAACTTTGGCTTACCTACAAAAACTGAGAATCTTAGATTCATAGACTCACCTACAACATAGTAGTACAATAAGATTCTACACAAGAAAGGTGAAACAACAATGGTGACATATGGTGGATGTGTTATCACCTTTTGGGTGCTGCTATTGATGAGTTCTGTCTGCAGCTTGACTGATTCCATTTCTAGAGATGATTTTCCAGATGGGTTTGTGTTTGGAACGGCTTCTTCAGCTTTTCAGGTACTGTTCTCCATCTCTGTGAAGGATTGAAAAAAGAAGGTTACTGAAGTTGGCTGTATATTGTGCAGTATGAAGGAGCTGTTAACGAAGGACATAAAGGAGATAGCATATGGGACACATTCACCAGAAAGCCAGGTAAGGTCAAGTTACTGAAATTTAATGTTATACCCAGATAACATAACTGCAAATTTGTCTCTTCTAGGGCGGATTATAGACCTGAGCAATGCGAACACAGCAGTTGATCATTACCATAGATTCAAGGTGCGAATGCTAGACCAGCATTTTGGGCATAAGTATCCGACCTGATCACATGAATCATTAAATTTGATTAGTTTAAGATGAAGATAATACTTATGAGTTATATATTTTCTTATTTACTATTGGAAGAAGATGTTTGCTGAAGTTGATGTTTCACCAGTCATTGGAATATAAAAAGAGAAGCTGACATGTTCAATACTTTAACTTTCGATATACTTAAGTAATAATCAAAGTGAAGCGTAGGAAGTACACCATGGGATTTTAACCATTGTGCATATGCAGACAGATATTGACTTGATGAAAGATTTGGGAATGGATGCTTACCGATTTTCAATATCTTGGCCAAGAATATATCCAAGTAAGATATGAACACCAGCCACAGTACCTTTTCAAGGTTGAAGATGCTAACTGCATTATTTTTTGTTAAATAAGATGGAACAGGGGAACCAAATCAAGAAGGGATAGATTACTACAACAACTTGATAGATTCTTTACTCGAAAAAGGTTGGATTTGAAACAAAACCAAACAAACTGAAGCCACAGTTGTGTTACCTTGATATGAAAGTAACTTTGAGTACTTTCTCGAATCAGGTATTCAGCCATATGCAACAATCTACCATTGGGATCTTCCACAGGTGCTTGAAGATAGTTATGGCGGATGGCTGGATAAACAGATAGTGTAAGTGTTTTCAGGAGCAAAATATATAGGTTTTCAAGCAAATAGAAATTGACTGGGAAAGTTTAATGTCACCTGTAGGGAAGACTTCAACCATTATGCTTTCACTTGTTTCCAAGCATTCGGGGATCGAGTTAAACATTGGCTTACTTTCAATGAGCCTCATGGTATGTCAATCCAGGGATACGACACAGGCCTTCAAGCTCCCGGGAGATGTTCCATTGCAGGTCATTTGTTCTGTAAGGAGGGAAAGTCAGACACCGAGCCATACATAGTTGCTCATAATGTCCTCTTGGCCCACGCTGCTGCATATCGTAGCTACCAAAAGCATTTCAAGGTACTCGATAGTGCAAAAGTGATGAATCAACATTCCAAAACAGAGTCCTGAAAACTCATTCGTCATAGTCTTTGTAGAAAATTCAAGGAGGCTTTGTGGGGTTGGCGTTGGATGTAAAGTGGTATGAACCCTTATCCGATTGCGACGAGGACAGGGATGCTGCATCTAGAGCTATGGACTTCACGGTTGCCTGGTACTGTTTAGTCATTGTCTTCTATCAGTCAAGGATTCTTGACCATGTTAAGAAATTGAAGTTTGCACATTTCAGCTTATTTAGCTTGCATGAGCTGATTCAGGTTCCTCGATCCCCTTTTCTATGGGAAGTATCCTCCGTCAATGGTAAAACTAGTGAGCGAAAGACTACCAGATATATCTCCTGAAGTGTCTGAACTCTTAAAGAGCTCATTAGACTTTGTTGGGATAAACCACTACACCACATTGTACGCGAGGAATGACAGGTCCCGTATCAGAAAACTTATACTGCAAGATGCATCATCAGATTCTGCTGTCATTACTACCTGTACGACCTTCAGACTAGTCTTATTCACAGTAACCAATTCGCATTTCAATAATCTTTAGTAATACCATTTAGTGCTTTATGTTCTCCATCTTATTAGCTTTCCGAGGTTTAGAGCCCATTGGCGACAAAGTAAGCAGCATGTGACAGCCATATAATACCCATTTAAACCCCTTGACTCAGATCAGTAAGAATACTTTCACTTTTCTAGGGAGCTTCAAGTTGGCTGCATATTGTGCCCTGGGGAATCAGGAAGGCAACAAACTACATTAAGGAAAAATACAACAATCCAGCAATGTTTATTACAGAGAATGGTGAGCCCATGAGTGTCACTAACCTTAAATATGATAGCACTTAACGAACATATCGAATCTGGTTCGTATTACGTGCCTGCAGGGTTGGATGACTCAAATAGCATGTTTGTCTCTCGAGAAAAAGCCTTAAAAGACAATAAGAGGATAGAATTCCACAAGGACTACCTCTCAAACCTATCAGCTGCCATAAGGTCATATAATTTTCATTCATTTCGCTCGTCACAAATTTTCCCACAAAACTTTCAGAGTCTCACTGACATATACGAGTGCAGGCAAGACGGATGTAATGTGCAAGGTTACTTTGTCTGGTCATTGCTGGACAACTGGGAGTGGAACTCAGGCTACACTGTCAGATTTGGACTCTATTATGTAGACTTCAAAAACAATCTTACCAGGATCCCCAAAGCTTCAGTGAAGTGGTTCAAGCAAGTCCTACGGACTTCAAAAAACTTGATAGCTGACAACTGAAACGCAAGCTTAATGCCTTCATACAAAAATCAAGAATACTTGCTGCACAAAGAAATTTTTTAAGGTCAGTCAGGCAAAATGACAAACACAATACAAATGATTTCTTATACGAAGAAAAAGTGAATAAATTGTTCATCATTTGATAAATTTGTAGTGACATGCCGGTTTGAAGCGCTGACATTCATTTGTGATTTCAATTCCATTTCAAACTCAGGCGATTGATGCGGAAATAATTGATCAGATAAAACTGAAACACAAACCCTAAAAATCAATCAAATAACAACATTTGTGAGTAATTGAAACAACAATATTCTGAGCTTCAGGATGATTCTCTGAAAGTGGCACTGAGGGACACACAGTTACCCAGTATGCTTTCTAAGAATTACTATTGTGGATAATATGAAAACAACTTAAACACAAACCCTAAAAATCAATCAAATAACAAAACTAAAACGACTCGAGTCTTATTCTACGCAACGCCTTATTTACTAACCATGCGTCGAAATTAAACTGACTACAACGAAGTCGTTTTCTGAAGCAGAGAGAACACCTGATGAAGCTCCGCCGACCGCCGGCAAAGCAACTCCGGTCGATGGAGTCCTCCGCCCATCGATCGAAACGATTGATTTAATTACATGATATTTTAATTATTTAAATAATAATTATACGAGAATTAAGCAGCTGATCATTTTTAAACGGTGTCGTATGAGATGGTATCATTTAGTGCTTCTTCGTCTTCCAGTCCGTATGGAGTGTTGAGATTTTCATCTTTCAAAAAAATCACACAAACCCTAAATCTTGAAAATTCCCAAAATTCGAATCTGCAGCAGTTGACGATTAACATCGGCGGTTGTGCGATCACTGTGAGGATGAGTCGGCAGTGGTCGGAATGGAAGGAAGTGGAAGAAGGCGACGAAGATTCGGTGTACAGCATTCATCAGGTGCTTTCATTTCTGCGTGGCGCGTATCGTGATCGGGCGTACGAAAAGGCGGAGAGGCTGTTGATTATCCGGGAAGAGAGGATTAGGGATGAGATGGCGGAGGATTTGAAGAGGAAGGTTGAGGTTGAGGAGAGGTTGATGCAACTGGAAAAGCAGTGTGAGGAGTTGAGAGCTGAAAATGTGAGATTGAGGGATGAAGAGAAGCGTAAGGCTGAAATGTGCGAGAAGCTGAAGCGGAAGATGATTGAGATGGAAGAGGATGTGAAGGAGAGAGTTAAAGGGGTTGAAATGAAGGCTGAGGTTGAGGTGGGATTGAGGAAGAAGGCTGAGGAGGATTTACTGGTTTCGGAGACTAAGTTGAAAGAGCTGGGAGAGAGGGTTTTAAGTCTCCAGAAAGATATTGATCTGTTGAGGAGTTTGGAGGTTGAGGCTCAAGGATCGGGTATGGAGGTTGAGAACAATGGGAATGCTGAATTGGAGGTTGAGGCTGAAGTGCAAGCCCCTGTTAGAGTCCAGAGTGATCAGTTTGCGGAAGGTATAATTATGCTATATTTCTTGTTTGTCAGACATTTTGTGATTGGATTCTGTCTTTACATTGATATGATGGCGTGCAAATGTAATATTATTGGCCTTGAAGCTACTTTTTATTCGAGTTGGCCTATCAAGCTCATGACTGCGGTCTCGCATATCTCCTGTCGAATTTGTTTGTTTATCGTATACATCTTAGTTTAGAGAAATGCTTTACACTGTTCATTGTATTTATTGGGCTTATTATGATTTTCTGATCACAATTGTTTTTAGGGGAGCATCATTAAGAGTTACCGGATTCCATCCAAAACTTCAATGATCGATCTTTTGATGGTTTTGCTTATTCTACTGATGTCTTTGTAGGGAAAAATCCTACCAGCCCTTTATCTGCTGCTAAACATGGAATCATAGAGATCAGTAGGTTCTGATGACGATCTAGAGTCGAGATTAAAGTGCAAGTCTGGCTTTGCTCCAGTCAGACTTGATTTTGAAAGTAACATTCCTTCTGAAAGTTGTAATAATTCACCAGAAGTCTCTTCAGGGCTTAAAAGGAAAAGCACGTCATCTAATTATGAGCAAAACTGAAGGTATTGCAACCATAGATGGTGAAAGGACTACACCGCACCAGGTCACTCAAGAGGGTAAAAAGGTGCACCTAGCTGTGTGATATCTCTAACCCCTCCTCAGGATTTGGTTTTATGAAACATGTGTGAATTCAGGAAGCGAACAGGGAACATCTAAGGGAGAGAAGCTCTTTAGATGATGAAGAATATAAAAGGGCCTTTCTTGAAAAGTTGAAGCAGCATTGGGATGAGGTCTCAAGCGATTCTTCATGATACCCTATGAAAGGTATATTGTTGCTGTGAAATTATTCAAAAGTGTTGTTCTGTTGGCTGATGCTGTGTTCTCATGGTGGGAAACATATTATGAAGTATATACCTTCTAACACATTGTGGTGTAGCAGATGCACAAGTGTGCTCTCAATTATATTTGCTGACACGGTAGTACTACAAGGTACAAACTGGCTTGAACTTGTAAACACTCATTCACCAATCGAAGTTTGTTTTATGCTGCAGTAATATGTAAAATGTTGGCTGCATTTACAGGATTCCTAAATCCTAAGTTGTGCTAGACATATTAATGAAGATCTGA
Organism: Sedum album; assembly: GCA_006409495.1. Taxonomy (NCBI): domain Eukaryota; kingdom Viridiplantae; phylum Streptophyta; class Magnoliopsida; order Saxifragales; family Crassulaceae; genus Sedum; species Sedum album. The sequence continues at coordinate 132,684 of QZGG01000127.1, forward strand.
GCTGAGCTCATAGTATATACAAATAAACCTTAAAACCATGGATGGCAGAATTCTACTCATGCCAATAAACACTCCTGCAGCTCCACTCATCACTCGTGTGTTTTACCGAACAATACATTGTTTGTTACTAATTCTTTGATAAGAATATTGATACGAACCGAATGGGAGATGAGAGACAAATGAAGATGTGAAGTATAGACTAGGGGGAGGTGGCAGAAGTGGTTCCAAAAAGATGCAATAGAGAAATATCAGCTTGTTCTAACCAACTACTGTAATCAGATCATACTAAATTACACTAAAGCTTGTATATCAAATGGCGAATAGAATGAATAACAACAACGCAATAATCTTAAATAATGGAACACAAGCCACAGCAGATTCTGGATTCGCACAAGTTGACATCAGACGATGAATGTGCTTAATTCATTAGTCAGAAGACTCTGAACCCCACAAACAACAAGATAACACTATTTCAAATCATAGATTAAGTTAACTCCTTAATCTAAAATCAAATCAACCAACCACTAATGTCGCTTCCTTTAATAATTAATATCTCACTTAAGTTCAACAATCAACACCCAATTAAAATATCCACCACTTTGCCAACTTGCAATGAATCTAATTTCAAGCCACAAATTAAACATTCCACATCTACAACCACACATTTCCTGCCGCCATCCGGAGCCACAAACTACAGATTCATTGCTTCCCCAGTACAGCGAATCGTTTCTGTACCCATTCATTATACAATTTTATAATCCATCCACCATTCCATCAAAGTCCAACCTAAACCCCCATACCTGATTTCCACATCAAAATGTCGCTAAATTCCAAGTACATAAACTCCACTCAACGACACTCATATTCACAATCCTTTCCGGCATTTTGTCCCTCCATGCAACTTGCGACTCTATTATGTCGTAAGCAAAATATTCTTCATGACATACAAATTTTCTAGGAGCAAAATATGAAATTTTTGAACAATTTGGTGTAAATTATCGAAATGAGAAAAACATAATTTTGGAAAACAATATCATTTCACACACTAATAGTAGTGGAGAACTCAATTGATGTCACTTAAATTCAAAAATATGAAATATAGCTCTACAATTAAATTGAAATTATAAACTAAGGTTTCCTCAACCAGAATTTCTCTTGGCTCTAAATCCGGATGTGGTCGGTTCAATCGCTCTCGCATTTCGATCTGAAAACCGGTTCAATCGCTCTCGCATTTCGATCTGAAAACCGGTTCAATCCGATCAGCTGTGACGTCATCCTGCTCCGATTCCAATCGCCTGAACTTGATCTGACTCCGTCCTCAATTTCTTCCTGATAAAATAAATTTCAAATAAAATCAGACTCCGATCACTTCAAATGATTAATCGTTTGAAATTATATAATTTGAAATTGAAAATAATGAGATCCCAATTCGTACATCGGAATCCAGATCGGTGACGTCTCTCCTCCGCTTCAACTCACGGCGGCTTTCTCCGCCGCCGCAAATGCTGCTCGACCACGGCACCACCTGGTACTCCCCATCTTCCTCAACCTCTTCTTCTTCTTCTTCTTCCTCTTCTTCTTCTTCTTCTTCTTCTTCCTCATCATCTTCTTCGTCGTCTCTGCTGCCTTCGGGCTCCTCGTCGCCATCCGACCGATCTCTACTCTCGACCTCAGCCACCTCTTCCTCCTCAACCGCCGCCTCACCTTTACCACCTTCACTACCTCGATCGCAAACGCAACCATCACAAACCGACACAGTCCGACCAAGCCTCGGTCCGGACGCCCTCCATGACGTCACCGATTGACAAACGCTACACAACAAACTCCGTTCATGCTTCGCTACTAGAAAATTCGCTCTGTGCACTTCCTCATCACATCTCAAACACAGACTCGCTGCGTCCGATTCGCAGTACATCGTCGCAGCCGCATCGCCGCACAGCTCACACCTCTTCTTCATCTCCATCTTCTCATTTTCTCTCACCTTAAACTTCTGCTACTTATTCAAAATGAGGAGGGGGTAAAATCGTCATTTTGAAATATCCGAGACTTGTGCGTGGAGTCAAAACGGCGTTGGAGTGTGATCAAAACGAATGGAGCGTGGAGCGAGGAGAGAGTAGGATAATATTTGGTGGGACCAGTTAATGACGTGGCAGAAGGATATAGGATCTGGGGTGGGATAGTAACGTGGTGGATTTTAGTCCATGAATAGGGCCGTTGGTTATTTTTGTGGACGTAAATGTCCTTGTGTAATTAAACACATTAAATAATTTATATCATGTGAAGGGCATTGGGCTCGGTATGGGCGTTGATGGACTAGCCCAAGGGCATTGGTAGTTGTAGATATGTAGGGTACCCTAAACGTTATCTGCCAGCGTGGACATACCCACGTGATCTTCTTCCACGTGTCATATGACTCCACTAGTAAAGTAGAAACAAAATCTTCAATTGAATTACAGCAGTGCAAATTGACAGTAATTTAAAAATAATTTGAACGAAGTTCATTAATAAATAACTCCCAGAAACAATAAAAACAATCATCTTAATGACTCATTTCCACTTTAATTTAAGTTACTCAATCAATTTCCAAATCCATTCCACATCTGAATGATCCACATTCATCCAATCTGACCCGGTTCCACCTGTCTCCAACTCAGCCGCCTCTGGTGGTGGAGCCGGCAGCAGCGGGGTTACTGCTTTAGTAGTCCCCTGCCCCCAGTATACTCCATAATCCACACCGGATCGAATCTCGGACTGCTTGTGTGCGAAAAAACATACTTTCCTTGTACAATGTAACCCGGCATTACATGGGCGGGTTCGGTACTTATCCGGGTGGAGCCAATATTCAAATATTCCATGTGCTAATCCACAAAGTTCACCTCTGGGACACTTTCCAGGGTTGGACTTGTGCTCAGGGCACGCAATGGCTAAGTATTTGATCTTACTTGGGTCTCTTCGTCGCGCCTTCTCGCCGGGGTGAGCGTATGGACAATCAATCCAATCGTGTCTGTGGGTTAAAGGACATAATTTGATTTTGAAACCATACATACGAAACTCATCCGACTCAAAAAATGAGTGACAAAATCTATGCGGGTCGGGCAAGAATGCAGGGAAATTCCCGATACAGCGGCCGAACTTCTCGGATTTCGGGATATAAAAAGAAAACATGTTTTCCATGTTGAGGACTTTTTTTCTCAAATGAAACGGAGATGTGCATTTAGATGAAAAACATACACATGAGTCATTATTATAGGAAGAAACATAACAGTTGTTTCTTGATTCCTTAAAAAGAAATTGTTAAATTTACCGATGATCAGTACTTATAATACGTTTGAAATGACAATATTGTCTAGATATTATTTTCTCCTGACGACATAATATTCATTTACGAGGGACCAATTAGTAACTACAATAAGATTTCCGGTAGGTGCGTACCGAATACCGAATCGGTGTAAACCTACCACATAAAATGTGTATTTGGATAAATTATTTTTAAAGTTAATTACCGTAATGAATTAATTGTGCGCGTAACTATCCGAATTGTTGAAGCTCTACTTCATTAAAAGGTAATTATAATGATATCTGCATTAATATATGCAAGTAATTGGTTTTAAATCATTTGTCTTGAAAAATGCAATAGAAATCAACATTCAGAATATGAGAGATCAGTTTTCTGCCGCTATGACGGTTGTATTTTTCTGTTTCTTGAGTTTCCTCTTGCGTAGTAGGTATGTTTGCTGAAAAGCTGAGGATTGTGGTTGTCTGTTGACACCACTAGGGTGGGGCTTGCATTTGATGTATAAGGCATATACATTGGATATATGCGTACCAATTATCAACCAAATATGAATGAAATGCATGTAATGCTGTTATCAAAAAAAGAATATGAGAGATCAAACGTGCATAGTATTATATGATTTTGATAATTATAACTGCGTAGGAAATCGCAGCTTCCACCTCCTCTCCTATGCCAGTACGTGCGGCCGAGGTAGCAACAAGGGCCAAGAAACAGTATATTACAGACTGGTTAGAGACTCTATAATGCATTCTGACAGTGGATTTGAATGGTTCATGAAGATTTAGCTTCCATGATATACTCCCTCTGTCCCTTAATGTTTGTCCACTTTCTATTTTGGGTGTCCCCTTAAGTTTGTCCACTTTCCTTCAATATCAACCACACATTCTATATTTTTACTCATATATTTATAAATCATTAATTCTCAACCACACATTTCATACCTTCTTTCTACCTTAAAAACTGTGCAATTCATGCTTTTGGACAAACAAATGGGGACGGAGGGAGTAGTATTTAAAGTCAAAATGTTGGTTGGGTCACTTTGGATTTTGATTGGAAGTAACAATTTGGCCACTTAAATATTCCACTACGTAAATTCTAGTGATCACACCCATTGACAAGCATTTGGGATTATTTGCCGACTTGGGATCCATACACTCTGTCGTATAAACATTTCTTGCACGTGCATTGACCTCATACATAAGACTTTGATATTAGCATCTTTCTTAATGTACTCCCTCTGTCCCGCTTTGTTTGTCCACTTTTCATTTTGGGTGTCCCCTTATGTTTGTCCACTTTACTTTATTCTCAACCACACATTCTACTTTTTACTCATTTACTTATTAATTATTTATTCTCAACCACACATTTTATACCTTCTTTCTATCTTAATTACCGTGCATTTTGTGCTTTTGGACAAACAAAGCGGGACGGAGGGAGTATTACATATTGAGCAATGAAATTATTTCGATTGAGATAACTTTTAGTTTCGTCGTCAGGCTTAGAAATAAACTTGAAGGTAAATTTTTTGCGAGATGGAAGAATTTGATTATAAAGAATTAAAATATAATCATTTATAAAATAGAGTAATTTTAATAAAATTGACTTATTGAACGAATAAAATTCTAAGTATTAACAAAATACAAAATTACCTAATGTTTCATAATTACAAATAAGCTCCTCAACTTTAAATCTGATCGAAATCAGACCCTAATTCACAAAAACCCCCTTCAAACAACATCACCAGAAACCTCTAACGCCAGCCACAGACTAGCAGCTTCCGGTAATGGAACAGACCCTCACATGGCACCCCCAACACCACCTCAACCTGCATTCAACCCCAATCCATCATCTTTATCTTCATCGCGCAAGCGTTAGGCTGCCGCGGCGTCAGGTTGTTAGAGCGTTCCAAAGAAGCGATTTTGACAGTTTTGCAAGGCGCGTGTCATCAGGAGAGGCGTGGAAGGACGCGTGGAGGACGGCGAATGAGAAGTTTGAGTATTTCACGTACGAAGCGAGGAAGACGGCTGAGAAGATTGATCGGGAGTATAAGGTTTCGGTGAAGTTGAATTCGGCGGTTAGGGTTTTGCAGGATAAGGCCCGGGAGATTGATCGGGAGTTTGAGATTGGGCAGAAATGGAGAGGCTTTTTGCTTGATTTTAAAAGGAATTGGCCTAGGGTTTGTTTTCCAGTTAGTTAGGGTTTTTTTGAAAATTGATTTTTTGACATGAAGATTTATTAAATTGATTTGAGCTGACTTCAAAAAATGATGTATCTGGGAGCTCAATCCATGTGAACGAGAAAAGCGGAAATTAAGAATACTATAAATGATGTGCTTTTCTGAACTTGTTTGATCAAGTGAAATGCTTTCGTATCAATCTGTTTCCTTAATAGGAATTCGAAAAAAATGGTTGTTTCTGCAGTTACACTAACCTTTGAATTTTATACGGTTGGTTTTACTGTCAGTTTGTGATGGGACGACTTTTCTTGAATTTTTAAGTACTTATTAAAATTCTTCTAATATTTTTATGTTGCAGTACCAGAGGGAGATAAGTGAGGTTATTGGAAGCCCGTTGGGAAGAGTTGTAGTGGTGAGTTATTTTGAGGACTCTTTACTGCTTGTGATGAATACTGGTTTTACTAGTTTTTATAGTGTCTATGAATATGTTTGCTCCTCATCAGAAGGTGTTATTTCCTGTAAGTGTGGTTGTGATTTGTTTGGAGAGTATCTGACTGTATTAGAATCACGATTGATTTTCTCATGACCGACAATAACTACAGTAGTCAAAATGGAAATGTAATATAAACAACTGTAACAGTGTTGACATTGTATAATATTCGGAAGTGGTTCCTATTTTAGGCTTTAGCACTGTATGAAAGGCTACGCATAATAATGTTTGTTCGTAACTGTGCCTTGGTTTTTTGCAGACTGTCTTCTTTCTTTGGCTTGCATTATCCGGATGGCTGTTCAGATTCCTGATATTTGGTATATGGGTTCTACCGTTTGCTGGGCCACTTTTAATTGGAAGCTTGGCCAATAGTCTTGTGATCAAGGTATTTCCTTATTGTACTTAGTGCAGCGTCCACCATGGCCATAGTTTCATCCAAGCTTGTTTTTGAATTTTGATTCAGTATCTAACCTCCAACCTTTTTCTTATTTGGGAAATCTTAAGTAACATTAGTGTGTGCTAAAAATAATTTTCAACTTATTAATGGTATGCAGGGAGCGTGCCCTGCATGTAAGCAACCATTTGTTGGGTCTAGATTGCAAATAGTTCGATGTGCTGGTTGTGGTAACATTGTGTGGCAACCAACTGGCAACCCTTTTTCAACAAACAGTGGAAGAGGCTCTTCATCATCATCAAAGCCGAGACAAGATGTTATTGATGTTGAGTTTGAAGAGCGATAAGATTGCATCAAGATGTTATTGTGGCTGCATAAGTACTACCTGTGTAAAGCCACATGACTCAAGCTTGAAGTAGTGCTACCTGTGAGTATATGTAACAGCCTTACAGTGTATATTCGACTGGCATTTTCAGCTCCCACATGAAATATATCATTGCAGCTTACAAGGTAATGATCCCACCCCGACGGAGAAGTCCGATTTTCTTGTAAGGAAATACATATACCCCAAGATCGTAATCATTCCGAAACAGAAGTTCATGCTACTAATTATTCTCATGCAATCTTCGGTACATTTCAGAACAAAATGGTTAAAATTTCTTCCTCAAAATTCATTTTTTTTTTTTTTTTTTTTTTGATAAACAAACTGTCTGGACAAACCCAGACAGGCAACGGACCCAACAGAACAAAACTAACCGAACGGCCCGAGAGCACTCAACAGCACCTTACTCTTCACACCAAGCCTCAAAAAGACTTCTATCCAATCCATCAATCCTAGGGACTTTATCCAGCTCAAACCAGCTCCACTTCCTCCTTCTTGAGCATTTGGCCACCAAATCTGCAACCACATTCATCTCTCTCGGGACATACCTCACCCCCCATCGCTTGTGTCTGCTCAGCACCACAAGACACTCATCAACCCAACTCCCCCAGCAAGCCCTTTGATCGCACCCTCATACAGACCCCTGACAACTTCTGCTGCGTCCGAGAAGAATAATACCTCGTCCTCTCCCCAGTCTCCGCAAGTCTCAATCCGAGCAACATGGCCCTCCCCTCAGCCTCTCTAGAGGAATGGGTCTCCGTGCACCACTTCGCTCTAACAGCACGGACCCCCTTCCCAAGCCAAGCGACCACCCCTAACCCGGCCCCAACCTCCCCAGCCCGCCACGCTCCATCACAGTAGATTGACAAAGGTTGGTGAGAATTTGGGCCAAGCCATCTCTCCCCGTCCATCCACTCCATCAACCCGCCACCGACCTTGTCCATCTGGAACATTATAGTTTTTACTCTCCGCACAGCAGCCTCAGGCGCCTCCATCCTTTCCTCAAACACCATGCAGTTCCGAGACGCCCATATTGCCCATAAACCACAAACAAACTTTCTAAACATTTGTGAAGTCATATGTTCTGAGCACCAGAACACCAGCCCCCCTGGATCATTCTCTTCCACCGACAGACCATCAAAATCCACTTCTAGCTGGTCCCAAACAGAGCCCGCCCACCAGCATTTCTTCATGACGTGCATGATACTCTCACACGGGCATCCGCAAAACACGCAGCTCCCATCTCTCGGGCATCCCCTTCTCTCCAAGTTACTCAATGTCGGCAGAGCATCATAGTAGACCCTCCAAGCGACGTTCAGAATTTTCCCCGGCAGTCTGCATCTCCATACTCTCCTCCACATCATAGTAACCCTCGATCTGTCTGATTGCTCCTCATCTCTCCCCTCCTTCACCCTGGCCTCGGCTTCCAACATCTTGTACGCAGATTTCGTCGTGAATTCACCAGAACTTGACCACTTCCATCTCATAGACTCGTCTGCACCATGAGTCTCCACACCCAGTATGAGTGCATGCTTCACTCCACAAAGGCTTCTCCAAACATGCGACGGCCGATGTCCGACCCTTGCCCCCATAAGCTCCCCATCTTTGAAATATCGAGCTTTCATGACCTTGCTGACCAATAAGTCTGGGAATTTCAGGAGGCGCCAAACCTGTTTGAGTAATAAAGCAGCGTTCATCAACTCAAGCCTCCTGAATCCAAGGCCTCCTTCCTCTTTTTCTTTCATCAGCACCTCCTTACGAACCCAATGCATAGCATCCCCTCCTCGACTCCCTGCCCACCAGAAACGAAGCATGATTTTGTTCAGAGTCTCACAAAGCGTTTTTGGCAGTTTGAAACATTGCATTGCGTAGATGGGGATAGCTTGGCCTATTGCCTTGATTAGGACCTCTTTCCCAGCTCTGGACAGAAGCTTTGACGTCCAAGTTTGCACCCTTGCATGTAGTTTCTCCTCAACTCCTTTGAATGTGTCTTTCTTATTCTGCCCAACAATCATCGGGAGACCTAGGTATTTTGAATGTTTTTCGACCACCTTAACTTCCAATATCTCATACACCAAGTCCTTAAAGCTCTGTTGAGTATTAGGGCTAAACACCACTTCAGATTTTGAGAAGTTAATCTTTTATCCTGAAGCCTGTTCATACTGATCCAAAACCTTCCTTGTCACCCTTACCTCCCCTTCCTCAGCCCGCATAAATATCAAGCTATTGTCCGCAAATAGGAGGTGCGTAATAATTGGTGCTCTCCTACATATCTGGACGCCCCTAAACTGGCCCTGGCGCTGGTGATGCGAAAATGCTTGCGATAACCACTCCGAGCATATAATAAACAGGTAGGGCGATAATGGGTCTCCCTGGCGTAAACCTCTTGCCGGAACGATGATCTTAGACAATGACTGATTCACTTGGATTCGATATGACACCGTCTGGGTACACTTCATTATCAGATCCACCCAGACCTCATGGAACCCAAGCTTAAGGAGCATGTTCTTCAAAAAATCCCATTCAATCCTGTCATATGCCTTACTCATGTCAAGCTTGAGCGACACAACTCCCATCCCACTGCCCTTTCTATTTTTGATATGGTGCGAAACCTCATGAGCAATGAGGACATTGTCAGTGATCAAGCGCCCTCCCACAAAAGCACTCTGGTTTTCAGAAATCACCTTGGTCAGTATCCTTTTCATCCTGTTGGCGATAATCTTGGTAACAATCTTCATGCATACGTTACACAAGCTTATGGGGCGATACTCCTCAACCTTTGATGGGCTCTTGCACTTCGAAATTAGCACCACCTTTGTCTCGTTCCACCCTTCCATTACGCTCCCTCCTTCGAAGATTCGGAGGACATCCCTACAAACCATATCTTGCACCACTGCCCAATGCTTCTGGTAAAACCCTGCAGGGAAACCATCCGGCCCAGGCGCCTTAGTCCCACCCATCTGGAACACAGCACTCCGGATCTCCTCCCTATCAATCGGAGCAAGTAGCGTCTGGTTCATATCATCCGTGACCCTCCTCGGGATAAACTCCAGAGCTGTGTTCCATTCAAAACTGCCCGCTCGACTTGAAGCCGTAAAGTGACGTTCGAAGTGCTCCTCGAATTCCCTAATAATGTCCTCCTGATGCTGAATCTCAACACACACGGCGTCGTCAACTTCTGTATCATGTTGGTCGATCGTCTCTGTGAAGCAGCCGCATGAAAGAAAGAAGTATTCCTGTCTCCTCCTTTCAACCACTCAACCCTTGATCGCTGCCTCCACATGATTTCTTCTCTCTCAAGCCAATCTTCCAGCTTATTTGTAGCAAGTTGCTCGGCTTCAATGATCTGCTGCGTTCGCGGTTCATTTCTTATCCGCCCCAGCTCCACCTTCAGATTCTGGACTCGGGCCCGGACATTACCAAAGCATTGCTCATTCCAGGCTTTGAGCTTGTTAGCACAAATCTGGAGCTGATCCGGCAGCGTTATCCCCTGCCCCAACCCTGCATTCCAAATAGATGCAAACATTTGTTGAAATGAGTCATCTCTATGCCACATCATCTCATACCTGAATGCATTCCGGCTCCTCCCCACCAGACGACCATGAAGATTGGCCACAATGGGTTTATGGTCCGACGTTAGCGCCTCCGCTGTCGATGCTAAGGCTTGCGGGAAAAGCTCCCTCCATTCCGTGTTGACAAGAAAGCGGTCCAAGCGAGCTCTGCATTCCTGCGGGAATTTCCTTCTGTTAGAGTACGTGAATATACTTCCATTATTAGCCAGATCCGTCAACCCACACTCCTCAACCGCATCTCTAAACCGTCTCATCCCCGCACTCTCCCTAGCCTCCTACTAGCAACCTCCCATTCATATAATACCTCATTGAAGTCTCCCATCACCATCCAAGGCCCATCCGATAATCCCCCAGCCTTCTTAAGAGAGCCCAACTCTCAGCTCTCTTACTTCTCACCGGGTTTCCATAGAAGAGAGTCAACCGGAAGTTTTGAGTGCCCTCCACCTCCATATCAATATGGTACTTAGAGAAACTCTTGATCGAAATATTCACGCCTTCTTTCCACAGCACGGCTAGACCACCCGACAAACCATTCCTATTAACCGCGAAACAATTCAAGAAACCCAGCTTGACTCTCAATACGTCCCACCTCTTATTATCCAGTTTTGTTTCAATCAGCCCTAGTATTTGAGGGTAATGCTCCCGGAGCACATCCCTCGTCGCTCGAACTGCAGTTGGTCGGCTCAGCCCCCTGCAGTTCCATCCGATGATCCTCATTGTGCTCGGCGGGACCGCTGAGCGATCGCCGCCAATAACAGTTCATTGATTGTTTCCTCCTCAGCCTCATGCTGCATGTCTTTGCCTGGTACCGCTACCTCCACTTCTCCTTATCTTCTTCCCTATTTGCACTCCTGGACACTTCGAGATATGTCCCGACTTTGCTTTACCGGTTTTAACTCCCAACATCTTACGTTTGCATGTATTCACCTTTCTTGTATCTGTAGCCCCACACGTGTCCACCAAAACCTGGTTTGGACCACAGAACAATATTCCCTCACTAGCGTGTAAAGCTGGCCCAAGTTCCTCCTCCGTACAACCCCAATGTTCCTGCTGCCCAGACAGCTCAGCTCCTGACACTCTCTTCCCTTTGTCTCTCAGAGCCAGTGTAGCAGACGCTCCCGCCGTCTGACTTTGCAGAATTGTCGTTTGCACCTCTACCACCCCAGGCTCTGTATCGTAGGCCTGACCCGTGTGGCGCTCCTCATCCTGTACCTCGCCATGCGTACCAACCCCCTCCGTCCACTCCACCATCATCCTGCCCTCTGCATCCGCGACGGCCATCCCCACCCCCGTTTCACTGCAATCCACATCAACATTCCTCCCACCCTCCTCGACAGTATCCTGAATCTCCAACACTGCGAGGTCCATTATTTCAGTTGATTCCGCCCGTAACCACCCGCCAAACCTTCCCTCCTTGTAACCAGACTTGCACTTCCCAGTCTCATGGGTCAGCACCCCACACTTGTAGCATAAGGTCGGAAGCCGTTCGTACTTGAACCGGACGTAGAAAGGTTGACCCTCCTTGTCATTCAGAAAGCATCCCCTCCTGATCGGCTCATGAATGTCTATGTCCACTTTGAATCTCACATACTTTCGTTTGAGTGTGCCATATTCCTTTGGCATGCCCTGGCATACCTCCCCTGCCACCGCTGCAATATTCGTTGCTATCTGCTCCTCCATAAGCTGTAAAGGCAGGTTATGGATCTGCACCCATAGTTGCAGCCTATCAAACTTGAGTCTTTCCGGCGGGCATTCATTGGACCATTTGCTAAACAACACTGCCGCCCCTCCGAACAGCCATGGGCCTCCATTCATCACCCTTTCCATTTTGTCCTTCGTTTTGAACTGCACCACCAACAATGAGCCCTTTACTTCCATAAAGTTCCCTTCACTCTGCATCCCCCACGCTTTCCTCAGAATCGATTCCATCGCTTGGAGTTGCGAATTCCTAGGAATCGATTCCATCGTTTGAGTGTGCCATATTCCTCAAAATTCATTTGTTTGGCGTACTAAGACTAAATAAAGCAAAACCGTACTTGGGACCAGATGAATTGAAGCCCAGATGCAGAAAGAACACAAATATCTCAATTCAAGTTGCTTCGTTTTTAAGCCTCTAACTTACTGTCTTCATCCTACCCAGTGATTGAAACGCAATGGAACTTATTCATGGATTACTTGTGTAACGCATCTTAATCTTTGTATTCGTATCCGATACAATAAGTACTGACATGACTATACATTTAGAATTAAGTTTCTGTTGACAAAAACAGCATTCAACTGAAGATAAGAATTCAAACGTGGACATATTCATATGCTAAGTGTATGGCCGCAAATGATCAGACCCGATGACTGGTGAGTACTCCTGCGGTAGGTGAATCTTGTGGTGGTTGAATATGTGTGCACTGTGAACCATTCCAAATTTCCAATCTCAGTTTCCACAGTTGAAAGACAATGACATAGTAACTATGTTTCTAGAATAGTGAAAACACTAGAATCTAAGTAACATATATTCAACCTTCATCCTATGTTAATTCCTGAGTCAAATGTTAGCAATTATATTCTACATCGGATCAAAATTACATCTTTATGATAAAATGATGTTATATACACAACATTAGTAGCAATTACAAATGTGAACATTGGATATTACTCCCTCCATCCCTATTTGTTTGTCCAAAAACACAAAATATACGGATTTTAAGAAAGAAAGAAGGTATAAAATGTATGGTTGAGAATAAATGGTTTATAAGTATATGAGTGAAAAAGTAGAATATGTGGTTGATATTGAAAGAAAGTGTACAAACTTAAAAAGACATTCAAAATAGAAAGTGGACAAACATTAAAGGACAGAGGGAGTACTTAACAAAGTAACGACAACAAATTGATAAACTAATTAACAGAAATCCAAATCCACAAAAGAATATATAATTTCAAATCGTTGTTATAGTCCTGAGAATTTTAACTTTAAACGGCCAACATTCTACTAAAAGTAAATCCCATGAATCTTGTAGATCAGTTGGAGATATTTACGTTAAAAACAACAGTCGTGTCGATATATCATTGGTCCACGATTCATTCAAGATTGCCGTGAATTTAACCAACCCATAATCTCTCAACTGAAGTTTGACTTTTAGTCAACGAACTTCAACACTTCACTTCTATAAATTTACGTCAAACTCATAACTCACTTTCTCATTCCATTTAACTCCAAAAACGACCCCGTATAAAACACTTTGAAAATGAGCAACTCCGTCGAATCACTGCCGCATGTGGCGGTCCTTGCCTTTCCCTACGGCACACACGCCGCTCCATTATTCTCTATCATCCGTCACCTCGCTACCCTTTCCCCTCAAACCCACTTCTCCTTCATCTCCACCGCTGCCTCCAACTCCGCTCTGTTTTCAACCAAAACCCCACCCAATCTCACCCGCCGTGATGTACCGGAACCACCCTCCGACGGTAGAAGTCACCACCTTGTCATGGCGGCATTTATGTCATCGGCAGAGGAATTGTTTAAAAATGAGGTGAAGGATGTTGAAACGGAAATGGGTAGGAGAATTACGTGTTTGGTGACGGATGCGTTTTATGGGTTTGCGGCGGAGATGGCGGCGGATATGGGTGTTAGTTGGGTGGCGTTTTGGACTGCTGGGCCGGCGTCCCTTTCGGCCCATTTTTACACTGATTTAATTAGAGAGAAAATTGGTATTAAAGGTAAATCATTTACAGATTTACTTCACATTTTAATTAGTTTTATTGCATGGAAATATAAATTTTATTAAAAAATCTGCATGAAAATTCAATAGCAAATAATTCAGTGAAATTTCAGAGTCCAAGCAGGTTGTTCATAAAATCTACATGTCACTTTTAGGTTGTTTAATGATTTATATATTTCCCAGGACTCTTTTATTGCCATTTAATATATCAATTTGCTATCTGAAAAGTTGTTGCATATATTTTAAATAAATATTGGAAAATATATATGAAAAAAATATGTGGATGAGCAACTAATTGTAAAGTTTTGTTTCACAATTTATAATTGATTTTACTAATGGGTTTTATTGTTATTTGATTTTACTGATGTGAATTGGTTTTTGGGTGAAGCAGATGGTAGGGAATCAGACACGTTGGATTTCATTCCAGGAATGTCCAAAATTCGTGTCCAAGACATTCCATCTGAAGTGTTTGGAGATTTAGACAAAACTTTCAACAGAGCGTTACACCAGATGGCAAGAGCATTGCCTAGAGCAACATCAGTGTTTATCAATAGCTTTGAAGCACTTGATCCGACCATCAATGATGATCTTAGTTCGAAGTTTCGTAAGTTTCTGAATATCGGTCCGCTTAGTCTGATTTTAAATCAGTCGGGAAGTTTGGATATGCATGATTGCATTCCTTGGCTTGATGCACGAGAGGCTCATTCAGTCGCTTACATTAGTTTTGGAACGGTTACGAGTCCTCCTCCGCATGAACTAGCTGCGATCGCGGAGGCGCTTGAGGAGAGCCAAACTCCGTATATATGGTCTTTAAAAGACCAGTTTAGGTGCATTTACCGGAAGGATTCGAGGAACGAACCAGTAAGTTAGGAAAATCGTGCCGTGGGCGCCTCAAGTAGACATTTTATCCCATCCATCAGTCGGAGTATTCGTCACACATTGTGGATGGAACTCTGTCTTAGAAGGCGTGATCAGTGGGGTACCCATGATCGGCCGTCCCTTCTTCGGTGACCAAAAGATAAACGCTAGGGTAATCACAACCTTGTTGGAAATCGGAAGTGTAGTTGAGGGAGGTATATTTACTAAGAGCGGGCTGATGGACTGCTTGGAGGTTATCCTAACCGGGAAGACCGGACGGCGGATGAAGGAGAGAGCTGATGAGCTGAAGAAGGCTGCAAAGGAAGCTGTGAAAGAAGATGGAAATTCAGTTAAAAACTTGAAAGTGCTGTTGGAGCAAGTTAATGAAGTAAATTCATAGACCGTACTATAAAAGTACATGTCATGCAACAGTCCTATGGTAAAATTTATGTGAAGTTACTATTGACTCTAGTTTATTATTCTCTTATCTATTTCCAGTTTTTTTCAAAAAAATAATAAAGATTCAAGAGTCAATTCGAATCATTTTTTATTTTTTTCGAGGTTTTTGTGACGTCGAAAAGTTGCATTTTTAGTTTGTAAAGATATATTGGCCATTTTGTGGCTTGGAATGGAGACTTGCACCAAACATTATTAAGAAGTTGGGTATCTGTTGATATTTATGAGCAAGAAAGTGACAAGAACATGTACAATAATATGATTTGATGTAATTAAATGAACATTGATCATGAGATGGCTAAATTGAATACTATGAAATGGTACAAGTATGTTTTGCACACAATGGAAGTTTCCCTTATAGTGAATGTGAAAATGTATACTAAATTCAGATGGGATTATCAAATGGAACTTGATCATGTGGTAGCTACTAAAGGTATTGAATTTCTAGTGACATTCCTGATATCCATTTCAAATGGTGTATTAGTATATTAAATACCAATGCAGAATTGCATGGCTTCAGATTGGCCATACATGCCTCCTACCTATTTTCAAGATGCATGTTAGCTTAATACATTTCACACTTCACTGTAAACACGGATCATTCAACTCAGTACATATTCATCAACTTTTTTTAGTACTCAATCATTTCTTTTTTGAATCATACGAGGCAAATTGAAGCATGTTTAACAATTTCACAAACACAAATTTATAATTCCATTTGTTTTGGTTTTCGAAAAAATCATGAAAATTGCGATCTTGCAATTCTATGCGTAATGTAATTACTTATAATCTAATTCACACGGTAAAAAACAAAACATGACACATTTTTGTCTCAAAGCTTCTTCCCAATTTGTAACATATACTTGGAAAGGAAGGGAAAATTGTATGTAAAAGAATGTTTGAAAAATGGACAAGGTATAGTTTTACTTTACCGGCAAGAAATGAAAGAAGATTTATTTCCTGTGGATTAAGGGAAGGTAAACCCGCCACCTCCGATCGAAGTAGCGGCAGCGGGAGGGTTGATGGCAACCCAAAGGAGGGAGATCGTAATAGCAATAAGTCCTGACCAGACGAATACGATGGTAGGAGTTTTACCTCTTCGTCCCATAAGACCTTTAGCGAATGGGTAAAGATGTGCCAAGACCCAAAAGCTGAAAAACACACCACCTATAAGTTTGCTCCATTCGGGTTTCTCACTGTATATAGTTCTGCTGAACCCGACTGCTATGGCGATGAGATTGATCAATATGATGACGATTGGCGGGATCATGAGGGAAGTCCATTTTACGATGTAGAGGTCTGCAAACTCGTCGTCTACGTCATCTCCACCTGATTTGGTAGTTAGAGTGAAGGAGATTTCGATACCAGCTATGACTTTTAATAGACCTTGGAAGACGGCTGCGAGATGAGCACTTGTACCGCCGATTAACCAAAATTGTTCGTTCCTCCACCACTCTTCGAGCTCAATACCTGACCATTTGATCTCGAGGATAGCAAGCAGCATAAGCGAGACTGTGATGTTAATAGGTAGACCAGGAAAGTCACGCTGAGAGTCTGAACAATGAACTGGCCTGAGAAGAGCGACAATGCTGGTAGGAAGCAGTAGACAATCAGGAAAATTGAAGTGAATGGGTAGATACCAACATTGAGATACGCTATTCGCTGCAGGAACATCATCTTTGAGCCAGCAAGAACGGCATTGTTTCTTGAGAAGAAAATCTCAACAGACCCAGTTGCCCATCGAAGCACTTGATGAAGCCTATCGGTAAGATTGATAGGAGCAGTACCACGGAATGCATCACGCTTTGTGACGCAGTAAACTGATTTCCAACCTCTATTGTGCATTCTGTAACCAGTGACAACATCTTCTGTGACTGAACCGTAAATCCATCCAATTCGATGTCCCCATTCAGTCTTATCCTCATACCAGCACGAATAACGCTAACAGCCTCCGCAACTGTCGAGGCATCTAGCAACTCTCGTGGAATTGTAAGAGCTCCCGGAGGCCTACCGTTCCTTATAGCTGGATGATCAGCCAACGGCCGGCCTTGAAATTCTGCCACTGGGATGGAGTCAATAAGAACGGTCGAGTTGCCAAATTTCTTGGGAGTTAAGGACGAAAAGCTCTCTCATCATCATCATCATCGTCGTCATCTCCCATTCTCAGGGCTCGGTTTTCTTCTGGGTTGCTAGCAATAGCATTTTTCTTTCGACGGCCAAAACAGCAGCTACAACAACCAGGATGACTTTCCTTGTTCCGTGGAGGGTCAAATCCGTAAAGAGCAATTCTTCTAAACAGACAACCAGTTCCAACATACACTGGACCTTGAAGTCCATCAAGTGCACGCATATTCACATCAAAAAATACAGTGTTGTTGTTCGCATACCGATCAGATGGATCAATACCTTCGAATCTTTGAGGGAACTGAACGTAACAAAGTCCATCACCACCTCTGTCCATCATAAAGCATATTCCTTCTCTCATGGCAAAGGAATTGTTGATGTAGTGATCACAATCAAGATTGAGAATGAACGGGCCATTTGAAAGAATAGCGGAAGCTCTGACGAGAGCGTTCATGGCTCCTGCCTTCTTGTTGTGATCATATCCAGGACGCTTCTCACGAGAGACATAGACAAGAAGCGGAAGACGAATGTCAATGTCTGTCAGATCAAGAAGATTTGAATCATCAGAAGTCCCTTCCAAAGGCATGTCACTTGGTGGCTTCAGCATCACCTGCATCAAACCATAAATCATCGCTCGGTCTCATTTTCATGGTACCAAGTTTAAATGAAAAGCAGATTACTAATAACTGTAGAACATTACCTGAATGATTCCAGCATGGTCGCCTTTAGCGTGGTCGGCAGAAGCAACATTCCATGTACCAGGCCAATGCGTTCCATCTGCCATCCAAGTAGCTTTTGGGATTTTTACACTCTCAACGACCTCGTCACTTCGATTTTGTCTTTGAAGTTTCATGGCTTTAATCTCTTCTCTAGCATGATAAGCATCGGATCTACGACGAATAGAGTCTGGCAACCCATTGACCCTCACTTTATACTCATCATACTCCCGCTTAATCCGTCTCCGATCTTTCACGAAATCAGGCTTCATTTTATTTTTGGTAGGATCTTTCTTCAAACTAAAATATGATTCAGGGTTTCGTGGTTCAATATTATGTTTGCGGCAAAAAGGGACCCAAACATTAGCAAAACTTGCTGCTTCCGCCATGGCCTCAAACGTGAGTAGTGACCCTCCGTCATCTGATACATAACAAGCAAGCTTTTCAACTGGATACTCAGCTGCTAAAATTGATAAAATCGTGTTTGACGTAACAAGAGGCGGCTCTTTCTCAGGATCAGCAGTGGATACAAAAACATCCATGCCAGGGAGATCTGATTTTCCAGTGGGATTGTTAGGACTAGGTGATTCGAACTTTTCCTTTAAAACAGTAAGATCCGTTGAACGGTTGATGGGACAAAGCTTAGGCAGCTGGTCAAGAAGCCAAGAGAATGCAAACCAAAGCTCGCATACAACGGACATTCCCCATAACCATATGGCATCCTCATTTTTATGTTTGATTCTCCACATCAAATACAATGCAAGAACAACCATACGGATCGCAATCAGTAACCTGCAAATCCAAAACGAAAGGAACTCTTTTGTATCAGCAATTTACAATATATAAATCTCATAAATCTTAGTACCAAGTCAATCAGCAAGAAGTATTTCTAGAAAATACGACATGCCTATATTAATGTTACTTCATTAATTATAACAGAATGGCTAAGCTTTCAAATATAAACTTACGAATATGTTCATCATCTGAATACTTGAGTTGTATCAGAATGCTATTTGACATTATGCACGTTAAAAATCACATTTCTTCAGAGCAAAAATGTTTTGACGATCCAATAGTACACTCGGTATGCAAAAGAAATTATTAGTTGTATATGAGAGAGAGGTACCTATATGGGCTGAGAACTCCGGCAGGGATATTCAATTTCCTTGTAAGTGGCCTCCAAGGTTTGCTGATCAACTCGGAAGTCTCATGCCCATTCCCATGTCCATCATTATCATCTCCAAATATTCCATCTTTAGGCCATATGGCATTTCCATAACCGTAAGTTCCATTAGTCTCAAACAACCATCGGTTTTGATCAAAATCACCAGTCTGACTTCTCATAAGTACAGATTTAGTTGACTTCATCAATGACAATCTCCTCTCCATTTTTGACATCCCATCTGGAGGAGCTAGTTGAAGGTGGCGTCTACTATCCACCACCGCCACTTCATCCAAATCCAAATTCTTATACGGCTCTTTACATCCAGGGCAAATACCTCCACCGGTCTTAACTGCATCAATGTAACAATCACGACATATCTTGTAATCACATTCACAAGGAAGAATGTCATTTCCCCTCTCATCACTCATAACCTTCACATCACATCCCGGGATCGCGCAACAAGATCCCTTTGCACCCGCCATCTGCGGATGATTAGTCTCCGATTCAATAACTTTATCCATTAAATGTGCACGAGTCACGTTGTTAAACCCACCAGTAAAAAGCGAGCTAGACACATATTGCTCCTCGACTTTCTGGGACATTGAAGTATCTACCGGATTATTATCAGGTGTAGCTGGAATATGAACGGTATAATTCAAATCAGTGCTACCGATCTCGCTATCAAGATCATCCCTGGAATAACTAATGTATCGACCAGATGAAGTCCTCCGCCCAAATCTGACAGTTGGCGGCAATGGTGGCTTCTGTGAATCAGGACCATCAGATGACATTGACAAGTTTGATCGTGATTCCTTGTATGCTCTCCCTGCCATTTTGATATCTCCAAAACCTGTATACACATTCATCAAAGTCCAATGAATTTTAACACATGACCTATTTGAATTCTAGCTCATTTCTAACCCAAAATTCAAAAAGTATGTACATTTACTAGGCAATATAGCACAATGTTGGATCCAAAACCAAAACTTGGAAGAAACCCACGAGCCACAGCTACATAATAATCAACCCCAGATCAGAAGTTCAACAAAAAAACTCACTGATTCTACTCTGATTCAGTCAGTTAACGCCATATAAGTCCATCATGCAAAACCCACATTTTTCTCAATTAACACAATCGAATCCCTACAAAAATGGAACCCCAAATTACCTACAAAACGTACAAAGACAGCAGACAAAATCCAAATTAAAGTTCGCACCTTTCTACAGCTAGGGACAACCCCAGATCCAAGGTAGATGAGATGGACACGATGGAGTAGTGGAACCCTTGAAGCGTGTAACGGGTTGATTTTTCATGTTGCAGAAAACGATCGAGTATATAGAGGGAGAGGAGAGTGATGGAGGGGATGATGGATACACGTTTTTTGACTTACTGAAAATATTTTAAAATTGATTACAAAAATGAATTCTGATGGAAGCAGCGTTGTGAGCAGCTATGCAGTTTTTTAATTTATAATTGCAATAAGAGAAATGTTGCTTGTTGGAGCAACTTTTGTACTTACAAAACACCCAAATATAAATTGTTTTAAATACGAGTCTAATCGGTTCAAGAATATTTTGATAAATTTTAAAAATTTATCAAAATTTTAGTAGACACTTTAAATCTGTTTTCCTATAAACATTAAGTTAAGGTTGATGTTTCAAACAAAGTTATAAGTAATAATTTTTTCAAATGAGGGAAGACGAGTTGGTGTTGGAATGAAATCAGAAGACAGCTAACAGCCGGTTACATAGATTATGAATCTTATATCTTGGTTTAGTCTTATGACAAGATAAAAGTAAAATAGATGTTCTTTCAATCATAAATCATATTTTTATAGGACATGTTTTGGGATTGACGGTCTGAATTTCCTATTTTTAAAATCTTTGAAAATTGAAGTTAATGTATCTTTATGTTCTAAATAATCCGACATTTTGTTATGAACAGATTGTTAAACTGTCTCCCATTTAGATATTATTTACTAATATATATTGAATCATGAACTAAAACTTATAAACATTTGGAGATTTGCATGGGACAAAAGGTTTGGTGCAAAAACATGATAGTAAAAGTATATGTGAAGGTACTTTCAGACTTGCAAATAAGTTTAGTACAATATCATACCTTGAGTATTAGTATTTGATGCGCACATTGGCCAAATGATTAAGCTTCATATTACATGGCTGCACGACATCAAAATGGACAATGGGATATGGAATGGAATCGTGTGACATTATGGGAGGCAATCCAGACTTTCTCAGATTCGAATGGAGAAAGAGCAGCTAGAATTAAGTAATTACCTGACTGCAAAATACTATTGACAATGTAGTGGCAGCGCATATGGAAACCCAGTTTCCTGTTGACAGGAAGGCTTTATTTTATACTGCATGATTAGGAAATGGAATCATTCAAATGTCTTACGCGGATAATGAGGTCTAAAGAGAAATCATAAATGAATTGATAAAATTATGGAGGGGGCGCATGTCCTAATTTGTATATCATTCATGTAGGAGACTCGGAAACAATGAGCTTACCGAGCCCCTTTCACATAAAGATTGACGTTCGTCAGTTTTCCAGTAGCCTGTCAAAACATGCAAATAGTCATTCATGATCAGACCATGATTGACAATTCATAAATGAATGATAACATGAAATTTGCATCTATATATTTGAATCTGTAAGTCTCAGAGGTGCAACAACAATAATGTATATAAAGGCCGAAGTTTGCTAGCTAGTTTTAGGTTGACCATGTACAATACGAGAGTGAAACAGAATTGGAGCTAGAGCTAGGCTCTTTCATAATGCCAAATAGTTTTGCTAGCTTTTATGCACAGCATAACAGTAGTTAAAAGCAAGCAATATAATCACAGACATTTATACTAAAACGAACTTGTGACTCTTATGTTCCTAAGGTAATTGTTCTAGTATAGACTCCATTGTTAAATTTGGAGAAGCTTAATTAAGATGACAAACAGTTAAGCCTCAAAGAATCCACACTTTTTTCTATGGTAAGGAACCACCAAAGATTTGATCAGAAAAAATCTAGTTGTTTCATGTATACAGATAAGGTGTAATTTTGCATATTAAAGTATTTCATTTCAAGCATCATCTTTGCGCAACACATCATCAAGTAAACTGAAACTCAGTTGTAATAACAGGGCCACATCAATGCCAATATCAAATATATGAAAAAAGATGCTAATTATCTTCGTCACCGGATCAACAGAACCGTCCTGTTAATATAAAAGTATAATGAGCACAATGCATCAACAAGAAAAGATTTCAAGTAGCACAGAAAGAAGAACCTACCTCCTTAAAGACTACACGACACTCTCAATAGACTGCACAAAGAGATCAGCTTCATCGAGTTCCATCAACCAAAAGTGTAAGTCAGGTTATGAAGAATCAATGAGAAGATTGGCCCACGAATGGCATTTGATATGAAGTGGAATTTTGGAAATTTACCACGAGTCCTTGAAGATTATTAGTAACCAAATCGCAGCAGAATGATACTAAAAAGATGTCATGTATCACGTCCTAGCACATGATGTCAATTTTGTAGACATCCCTTTAAGCTTGGTAATTGACCAGCTCTTGTCTCGTTTAAGAAGTGGACAGTCAACCACTTCAGTATCTGGCGGCACTCTTGATAATGATTTCAGACGAGGGAAATTAGTGATGCGAAGAGTATCAATAGAGTCAGGAATACAATCATCAAGGCTGGATGTTTCAGGAAAACCTTCAAGTACCAAGCATGTAAGAGATGTGAGTCTAGACAACTTCATTATTGACACTGGCTCCATCTTAACACATTTCTTTATAGTAAGACGTGTTATCATACTAGGAAACCCATCTTTCGGGGCTTTAAGATTCGGACAGTACTTTATCTTTAAGGTTCGAAGAGTGGTAATGTCATGAAAATTTTCTGGCAGAGACTCCAATGCTGGACAATCGGATACCCAAAGGTAGCGCAGAGAGGTGAAAAGTAAGCCACTGCTGGTTGGGAAGTGTTGTATTAAAGAACACCTTTTAATTTCTAGTCTTTGAAGAGACTCTAGAGCTGGAATTACATCCGGTAGATGTGCAAGGTTGGTACAGTTTAAGAGTTCCAACACCTCAAGGCG
This sequence comes from Sedum album, assembly GCA_006409495.1. NCBI lineage: Eukaryota > Viridiplantae > Streptophyta > Magnoliopsida > Saxifragales > Crassulaceae > Sedum > Sedum album. The sequence continues at coordinate 156,147 of QZGG01000127.1, forward strand.
TTTTCTGCAACCACTCAGAAATTGACTAGGAATGGTTATGAGTGAAGGGCAGTTGTCAAAAATGAGTAAACTGAGGGTTGACGGAAGGACAACATCCATGAGATGAATTTGGAATTTGACAATTTGAAAGTTGCAACTCCTCGAGAAAATGCATGTTGCAAATATGAGTATAAATGCTGATGCCGATGTCACCGTTGGGTAGCTTCAACACGTGATCATCATACTTCAACTCGCGTACATCTTCATCATCTTTACTAGATATCCTAGAGTTCCGTGTATCAAGATCTAGGCTCTCAAGTGCAGTAAACTGTCCAGTCCTTATATCTAAGGATGTCTCGGTCACATTAATTGACCGACCCCTAATGCACAATTCATTTTTTACTTCTTGTAATTCTGCTTCCACTCGTAAAAGGGGATTACCTTTTACCAATTCAAATATCTGCACATTGAGTAATCTTGGCACTGATATCAAATTTTCACAGTAGGAGACTCTAAGCTCGAGCAAGTTCACTAAAACATTTGGAATTTCTTCTAACTTGGGACACTCAGAGATATCTAATGATTGAAGAGAATGTCCATATGTTCTTAGGCTTGTGGCCGATCCTTTCTGTACAGCATCATGCATCTCCAATCCAATTAGATTACCGCAAGACCAAATTTGAAGCTCAATCAGACTAGGGAAACAATACGGGATTTTAGTCAACTCAGGGCAGTCACTAATTTGAAGATATTTGAGCGACAAGAATCCTTCCCTACCCCCTCCCGGAACATACCAATTTTTCAAAGTCTTCATGTTATGTATTTCCAGCTTCTTCAAAGCTGGGAAAGGATTACAGACATCACCATAAAACTCCTCGCCTAGGGACTCCAGAGAGTCCAACCCATCAATAGTAACATCCATGAGAAATGGCAAGTTGCCTATGGATGGCAAGCTGTCTAGTTTACGACAACAATTGATATCTAATGAAGCTAAAGAAGAGAATCCACGTGTACCAACTGCTGGGGATGCCCATATCTTCATGGCATTTATGTAATCGATGTATAATATTTGCAAGGCAGGGAAAGGATTATCACTATCCCCATACAATTCCACACCAACAGATACTAGGCTGTCTAGTCCTTCAATGTTAAGATACGTAAGAAATCGCAAGTCTCCTAATGGTGGCAGAGCCTCAAGGTTGTAACAAAATTGAATGCTTAAAGATACAATGCCAGTGAACGAAGGACTCACCTTCACTATCCAATTCGATAACCTTTTGCCGCCATAATTTATGGTTAATCGTTTCAAGTTATTATGAGGCTGTATGGCATCAAGCACTCTTTCATCCAAGTTCGCCTCTCTTCCTTGAATTCTTTCCCATTCCAAAACCAACTCTTCAAGATACTCCATATTTTTAAAGCTTGCGGTCACCACATCGTTAACGTCATCAACATTATTCAATCCTGAAATCTTTAATCTCCCTTGCAAATTGGGCAACCTTCTAAAGTCTCTCATTTGCTTTGATTTGTCTTTACCCAAAACATAATTTGATAATGTCCGAAGGTTTGTCAATCTTCCAATTCCATCTGGCATCTCCTTGAATTTAAGAATCTCTATAATTAAATGCCGCAAATTTACCAGATCAAATAAATTTGCAGGAAGCCTTTCAAGCCTCTGGCAGTTAGACAACCGTAAAAACTGCAAATTGTATAGGCGGGATATCCATTTCGGTAGATAATCAATTTCTGTTTTGGATAAATTCAAGAAGCTTAAGAGCTTCATATCACCGATTGAAGTAGGAACCGTAGAAATGGAACAATTCTCCAAAGAAAGGACCCGCAAATATTTAAAGTTTACAAACAGTTCATTGGAAACCATGTACTTTGAGGTATGAGGCTGTAATTTGGAAATTCGTCAGGCAAGAAAGTACGCAGACGACTGACTTTACTTACTGATCTCAATTGTGAGGGATCTCTTTGATCTGGATTACGTGTCAACCTACGTGACTCTATTTTATATCGGTAAGATTCACCAACAAGTCTTTTGACACATACTCGGCTAGATCATGAACAAGGTCATGCATCACAAAACCTGAGTCGTTAATGCTGCTTTTCTGAATGAATAAATTTGAGATCAAATGTTTGAAATATGTTCGACCCACACGCTCGTAGTCATAAATGCCATTACTGCTTTGAGGAGGATTCTCTACCAAACCTTCCGCCACCCAAAAAGTTACCATCTTGTCCCTGTCATATATATGATCTTTTGGAAAAATTGATAAGTAGGCAAAACATTGCTTCACCGGCATCGATAGATGATAGTAACTTAACCAAAGTGACGGAAGAATTTTGTTTGTTGAATCCCAAACTTTGTTGTGCAGTACTATATTCCATTCAGTCTCGTCTTTTCTTCTGAGAGCACCCTTCCCAGCATTTTAAGTGCTAAAGGTGAGCCCTTACATTTTCTTGCTAAGTCCTTGCCAATTTTTTCCAAACCTGGATATGCTGTTGAATCCCCATTTTCAAATGCATAACTTTGAAACAGTGACCAACTCTCGGCATCAAGTAACCCATTCAACTTATATGAAAAATTTGGACTACCAACGATGTTAACAACTTTCTCTTCACGAGTAGTGACTATAATTCTGCTTCCTGGTGCTCCAACTGAGAAAATGTTTCGTAAGGTTTCCCACTTATCTTCAACATCATTCCAAACATCATCCAAAACTAGTAGAAATCTCTTACCTTGTAACACACTCTTCAGCTGTTTTTGAAGGAATTCCAAATTATCACTAGCCTTCGAGTTGCCTGTTATGGATTCTAAAAGTGATTTGATAACATGAATGATTTCAAATTTATCGGACACACAAACCCATCCTTTTAGTTGATATAGTTGATCTGAAGTTTCAGATCCATTGTACACCACAGATGCGAGCGTAGTTTTCCCTATACCTCCTATTCCAATAATAGATATAATACGTAAAGGGTCGCCATTACCTTCCCTTGAATTCAAAAGCTGTATGATTTCCTTCTCATTTTCTGACCTACCAATAATTCTCGATGGATCAGTGTCAGAACTCGTAGACATTCTGTTCTCTCTTAACTGTGTTATCTTTTCGTTTTTACCTATACCAAGATGGGTCGCTTGAGCTTCTAAAGATTGCAGCTTTTTGATAGCTTTCCTCATTTCTGTTTCTCTGGTACTTTTGGATGGATGAATACTACGAACGATATCATTACCTTTATACTTAAACTTCTCCTTAATGACATCACTAGTTCTTGGAGATTCACCCAATCTATATATCTCCATGTTGATATCTGTGTGAATAATGGCCAGTAAATCCTCCTCATCTAAGACTGCATATTGTGCCTTCTGATACCAATTATTAAAATTAGCGTCTACTTCCATTCGGTTCGCCTCTGCAACGTTTAGTAAGGCCTTTGTACTATTGATTTGTGTCTCTAACTCAGCAAGTAATGATTTGTCATGCTTCCATTTAAAGAAAAATTCATAGTGTTTGGAAAGCAATACCTTCAATAACTTCATGCCGCCTAACGCAATACCCACTTCTGCTCCCGACATGATTATTTCTGTTAGTACTAAAGTTAGTACATGTGACAAAAAGTTTTTGGCAAACCAAGAGATGTTTGACAAATCAATCTACTGCTCAAGACAGCCAACGACTGGATCTGGAATAGATACCTGCACAAGGACAGAAGGAGAAAAGAATATGAAATCCCTAAAAATCCGCCTACAATAAATACGAAGAAGAAGTCAAATTTCCATTGTTAAAGCTGGCTGTTACTATAGTTAATTCAGAACGTTATGATGCCATGATGATGACACAATGACGACATTATGATGACTAGTTAATTCAAAACGTTATGATGCCATGATGATGACACAATGACGACATTATGATGACACAATGATGCCATGATGATGACACAATGACATTATGATGACACAATGATGACGATTGAGTACTATAAGAGGGTGTGAAAAAGAGATTCAGAGGTGGCAAGATTCTACACATCCAGAGAAGTAAACACAAAAGAAGGGTGAAAAAACCCAGAAGAATAAGGTAGCTTCATTCTCACAAAGAAGGTGAACTCAAAGAAGCTTATCTACATTGGTGCTTAAAGTCTGTTCGAGAGGGAGACGCTGAACAGAGAGCAGAACATTGTCTCAAGAACGACCAGAACTGAAGAGCTGGTCGAGTGGAAATCTGAGGTTGGATCTCAGTCGCGGTGGAGGTGGAGTCTGTCACGCCTATTCACTTAGAACACGTTACAGTGGTAGTGCAGAGAGGGAGTCTGTCTTACATAATTCTGTAAACTGTTCAAACAATAGTGAATTTGTTTCCACTGGGCTTGGAGGATAAGCCCCCCTGATTAGGCTCACATTTGAGCTGAACTGGGTTACAAAATCTGCGTCTTATTTACTTTCTGTTTGAGCTTGTGTTTTAACTGTGATTAAGAATCTTGAACATAACCTAGAACAGATCACTGATCAAGCTGTCTGTTTCAATTGGTATCAGAGCAGGAGCTCGACACACAGAGCAGAAAAGATCCTCGTTCAGACAGCATTAATCGAAAATGTTTATAAGAGAAGCTCATATTCGACCCCCTATGTTGGATGGATCTAACTATGCATATTGGAGGACTCGTATGAGAGCCTACATAAAATCTTTAGATGAAAGAGCCTGGAGGAACGTTGTTGTTAAATGGACACCACCTATAGTGACTGTTGAAGGTGTAGCTTTACCCAAAGACGAAGGAAGGTGGACAAATGTTGAAGAAAGAGCAAGTTCTTCAAATGCAAGAGCATTACATGCCATTTTTGGGGCTGTCGAATCAGAAATATACACTCTGATTTCTCAATGCGAGACAGCTAAAGAAGCGTGGGATATACTGCAGACCACGTTTGAGGGGACAGATAAGGTGAAGGAAGCGAGAGTTCAGATTTTGACATCACAATTCGAAAATTTGAAAATGGGAAGTGAAGAGACAGTGACTGAATTCAATCACAGGCTAATGGATATAGCCAATAGGGGAACCATTCACTAATGAGAAGCTGGTCAAGAAGGCCTTGCGAGCTCTTCCACAAAAGTTTGCCATGCACAAGATTTCTATATCTGAAAACCGTAACTTAAAGACACTACCACTAGATGAATTAATGGGAAAACTCAGATCATATGAGTATGAAATGCAGTCAGAGACACCAGAAAGGAAAGGTAAGACAGTGGCATTTAAGAGTGAAAAACTTGAACAAGGGTCTGATGAAAGTGATGATGAACAGATAGCAGAACTTGCCAGAAACTTCACCAAGTTTATGAGAAAGATGAAGGACAGGAAACCTAGATCAAGAGAAGGGTCATCTGAAGCAGGATATAGTAAAGGAAAGAACTATAGAGAAAAAAAACCCGAAAATGCATTAGATGGTCAGAAGAGTAAAGGTATACAATGTCATTGTTGTGAGGGATATGGACATATACAACGGGAATGCCCAACATATCTTCGAAAACAGAAAAAAGCGTATGTGGTAAGCCTAAGTGACTCAGAATGTGAAGAATCTGAGGACGAGGAAGAACCGATTGGAGGAATAGCACTAGCAACTGAACTTGTCGAAACAGAGGGACTCTGTTCAAGTGAGTCAGACAGTGATTCAGAACCTACTGAACAGGATTTGGTAGAAATGTGTAAGGAAATGTACTCCAAATGGGAAGAAGTGATGGTTAAGAACTTTAAGCTTAAGGAAGAGAAAGCTTATCTCCAAGCCAAGAATGATGAAGTGACAACGCGACTACAATCGACAACCGCTGACCTAACTGTTGCTCAAACAGAGCTAGTCCGTCTGAACAAATACTTTCGCATGATGAACAGTGGTACTAACCGACTTGATAAGATAATTGCTACTCAGAGAACTAAGGGAGGACATCTAGGCATTGGATGTGAAACACTGGATTTGGTGAAGGACAAATCAGAAGGTAAAGTCAACTCTGTCAAAGCATCAGCTGAAATGGATGAATATAAAATGGTGTTGAAGGAAACTTTGCACAAAGCGTCGACCAGAACATGCTCCTTCTGCAACAAGCAAGGACATAGTCAAACAAGATGCAAACTGTTCAGATCAAAGTATCGACTAACTAAGACAATCGGTGAATCTGGATTATATAAGGTGAAGCAAGACGTTGGTCTAATGTCAGAACATCATTTGAGACCATCTCGAGTATATCCCAAAAGAGAAAGGTATGAATTGTCATTAAATCGTTACAATTCACTAACATCTTCGATTCTCGTGTATGAAGATAGGTCAAAATATCCAAAGGTGAACTATTGGAAATCAAGGAGTTATTTTAGGAGGGCCACGCACCGTGAAAACTTAGTGAAAAATAAACATGAAGCTACACATGATCGACAACCCTCAAATAGAATTCAAAACAAGCATCTCATCTCAAATGTTATTGGAGATCCGCTTGCCCAAAGAAAAATACGAGACAATAAAAGAACACATACTGCTGGACATGCCAAATATGAAGCACACAAACTTCGGTTGGGATTATGTTGCATCGATCAATAGCCTTGCCTCAGCATCGGCTTGACCAGAGCCTCTAGAACTGATTATCACTGGTCAGACGAGATAACCTTAAAGAAAAGACAGCCACACAAGATTCAGGGGGAGCTATCAAGAATTCCTTGCCAGAATTTATGGCAAATAGGGGGAGAATGTTGAGAATATTTCTTATAATAAGTACAATATAGGTTTTGCCAAAAATTTTGTCAAGGGGGAGATTGTTAGTACTAAAGTTAGTACATGTGACAAAAAGTTTTTGGCAAACCAAGAGATGTTTGACAAATCAATCTACTGCTCAAGACAGCCAACGACTGGATCTGGAATAGATACCTGCACAAGGACAGAAGGAGAAAAGAATATGAAATCCCTAAAAATCCGCCTACAATAAATACGAAGAAGAAGTCAAATTTCCATTGTTAAAGCTGGCTGTTACTATAGTTAATTCAGAACGTTATGATGCCATGATGATGACACAATGACGACATTATGATGACTAGTTAATTCAAAACGTTATGATGCCATGATGATGACACAATGACGACATTATGATGACACAATGATGCCATGATGATGACACAATGACATTATGATGACACAATGATGACGATTGAGTACTATAAGAGGGTGTGAAAAAGAGATTCAGAGGTGGCAAGATTCTACACATCCAGAGAAGTAAACACAAAAGAAGGGTGAAAAAACCCAGAAGAATAAGGTAGCTTCATTCTCACAAAGAAGGTGAACTCAAAGAAGCTTATCTACATTGGTGCTTAAAGTCTGTTCGAGAGGGAGACGCTGAACAGAGAGCAGAACATTGTCTCAAGAACGACCAGAACTGAAGAGCTGGTCGAGTGGAAATCTGAGGTTGGATCTCAGTCGTGGTGGAGGTGGAGTCTGTCACGCCTATTCACTTAGAACACGTTACAGTGGTAGTGCAGAGAGGGAGTCTGTCTTACATAATTCTGTAAACTGTTCAAACAATAGTGAATTTGTTTCCACTGGGCTTGGAGGATAAGCCCCCCTGATTAGGCTCACATTTGAGCTGAACTGGGTTACAAAATCTGCGTCTTATTTACTTTCTGTTTGAGCTTGTGTTTTAACTGTGATTAAGAATCTTGAACATAACCTAGAACAGATCACTGATCAAGCTGTCTGTTTCAATTTCCCAAAAGCTGAAAACAATTGAAGTTCCGAGAATGTATTTGCTCAAGAATGAAATATAAGGTTGAGCTTATAATACAGATATCTTCCTACCAATTACCGTGTGAAATTAATGCAACAACCGGGTCCACCACTCAATAATTGAAAGAAAGTGGATCAAGTGAGTTGAACTGAAACGTGAAACGTGAGTGAGTTTCAAATTTTCAATACCTGCCGACACTCAAGCCGAGTTGAGCTCTGCTTTTTACTTTTCTACTGCGCTTCTTGAATCATTGAGAACAAGTGGAATCGTTTCTACCATGTGAAAACAATTAAAGTTCGGAGAATGTAGTTGCTCAAGAATGAAATATAAGGTTGAGCTTCTTATACAAATATCTTCCTACCATGTGGAATTAATGCAACAACCGGGTCAACCACTCAAGTCAATAATTGACAGAAAGTGGACCAAGTGAGTGATGTTATCATGAAATGGTTTAATAAATAAGAACGACTGAGTTGAACTCAAATGTAAGTAAGTTTCAATACCTGCCGACACTCTTTTCTACTGCGCTTCTTGAATCATTGAGGACGAGTGGACTCGTTTCTATAGCTTCGTGTTGAATTAAACCATTTTGTTTCACTGCCGTAAAAGTTGAACAATGTTTCAAAATATCGATCAAGGAAAACTGTCTAAAATGAAAAAGTAAGTCAGTTCGGAGAATGAATACACTCAATAATGAAATATAAGGTTGAGCTTATAATACAAATATCTTCCTACCATGTGAAATTTCTGCAACAACCGGGTCTACCCAACAATAATTGAAAGAATGTGTGGTTGCTCAAGAATGAAATATAAGGTTGAGCTTCTAATACAAATATCTTCCTACCATGTGAAATTTCTGCAACACTACCACTCAGTAATTGAAAGAAAGTGGACCAAGTGAGTTGAACTGAAATGTGAATTATCTTCCTACCACTCAAGAATGAAATATAATGTCAAACTTGTTATACAAATATCTTCCTACCACTCAAGACAATAATTGACAGAAAGTGGACCAAGTAAGTGATGTTATCATGAAATGGTTTAATATAAATAAGAACCACTGAGTTGAACTCAAATGTAAGTAATTCAATTAGTAACTCTTTTCTACTGCGCTTCTTGAATCATTGAGGACGAGTGGACTCGTTTCACTGCCGTAAAAGTTGAAGCCTCGTGCTGAATTAAACCCTTTTGCTCAAGTTTAAACATTTTTGGTCTAAATGGTTGTTGGATTTTCAAAATAAGTAACAATAAATTGATTTTTTTAATTCAGAGATTAAAAACATAATGAATAGCAAGGAAATATAATGTACAAAACATAATGAATAGCAAGGAAATATAATGTACAAAACATAATGAATAGCAAGGAACCAATGAGAAGATTGTGCCCACGATTAACAGTAACCAAATCCCATCAGAATGATAAAGAGATGCACAAAAATGGATCACGTCCTAGCACATTATGTCAATTTTGTAGACATGCCTTTAAGTTTGGTAAAATTTTGATGTAAATAGTCTCAATACAGTCAGGAATACAATCTGCTGGAAAACCTTCAAGATGCAAGTTTATAAGAGATGTGAGTATTGACAACTTCATTTTTGTCACTGGCTCCATCTTACCACAATTACTTATAGTAAGAAATGATTAGTTCCCAAAAACTGAAAACAATTAATCTAAAATTCCAAGACAATACTTACTCAAGAAAAGGATATAAAGGTAACCCTCTTGCACAAGGAATTAACATGACTACCGAGTCAACCACTTCGGGAAAAAAACGAGCAGGAGTGAATAATAAAACCTTGCGGACTTGAAACCCACTAGTCAGATTTGAACACCTGCCGTGGAGCTCTGCTTTTCAGCTTGCTTTTCTTTTTTTAAAAACATCACTAGTCAGCGCTCGGGATGAGCAGACAGCGGAGCTCCGCTTTTAGCTTTTTTCTCTTTAAAACCCCACTAGTCAGATTCCTTTTTTTTCTCTGTTGAAAAATCCACTGCTTTATCAACAAAATGTGAAAACATAAGGAACCAGGCATGCCTACCTGTTTCTAAATGTACTCACAAGTGACTTATTTATCAACTGGATGTTTATCAATCTATAACTGTAACCAATCCACTAAAATTATGATAGACTATCTGACCTGTATTCTATTGCTAGACTTTTCCTAATCAAGAGTATTGAAGAAACAAAGTACATTCCCATGATTTCTGAGAGAAAAGAGTACAACATTACTCGAATAACCACTTCCGACCCTGGACACTGTAGAAAAAAACTTCACACGGAAAATGGACCATTAGTTACAGAAAATCACCAAACCATGAGATAAAAATCAACATATATGTTTGAAACTGGCAAATGCATATAGACGACTACAAAAATTCCAACGAATGCTGTAAAAAATTGACAAATGAGTCTTTTCGGAAGCATTATATCTGTGCGCAACGCTTTATTTTGTAAACTTTAACCTACTTGTGATAACAGCGTCACATCAATGCCAATATGAAGAAAGATGCAAATTGTTCATGTCACTGGATCATCGAAACCATCCTGTTAATATCAAAGTATAATGAGGACAATGCACCAACAAAATAAGATTAGAAGTAAGAGGGAACGAACAACCTACCTCATTAAAGATGAAATTTTGAATAGACTGCACAAAGAGACCAGCTCAATGACAAAAAGTGTAAACCAGGTCATGAAGAACCAATGACAAGAGCAGGTCTGGACTCTGGAGTAGTGGATGTCTCGGAAGGACAATATAAAACTCCGCTGTGACTGTGGGTCAGAAAGCAAAGAGCATATTTTGCTAATTACCAAAATAAATCGAAACAATGATGAATACACAAACTCTTTTAAATTAGGTGAGAGACACTTCTGGTTCATGACTTCACCGAAATTAATCTGTATTCTGTAAAATTATGATATATTCTAAAAAAAATTATTATCAGAACATAGATCTAATTCATCAAGATATATTGTATGAATAATTTGGGCAACCAAAATAACCAAGTTTGCCCATTAGTTGCAAAACTGGGAAAACCAATTATTTCCAGTTTTGAGTTGTTAGAACTTAGAACCCTATCACATAAGTAACGTAATTTTAGGAAAATAAATCAACGTGAATCAGTACTGCTCTCCTAGATGATATATATACTCAGCAAACAATACAGGTAACCAAACAATAAAAATAACCTTGAACTTTTTGATCATCCTGCAAAGATCTGACAACCGTTTTAATAAAACACTTCAAGACAGATGTGGACTCTTGTAGCAGTTTTATTTTGTAAGTGAACATGGAAACACTTAATACCAATATTCATGTATTTACTATATGCAACACATCTAGGGAAAGTATAAAATGTAGTGATCTTGGAACGGTTAAGGAAATTATTTATTAATATGTGGACAAAGCCTCAAAAACATTATGACACTTAAAATGCAGAAATTTAATGATGCTATACTACAAACCTCTTCTGTTTTTTTTGGTTCTATCATACTCGATTAGAGACAAAATGATTTTCTTTTTCTTAGCAACTGTTTTCTCAATTGATTGCCTAAACTCTTTCCAAAGCCTTAATCTCTGACTCCTTGATCTCTATACCAATCAGCAACTATGAACATTATATTACATTATCACTCATCCAACGGACTTCAGCAGTAACAAAATCCAATTCATTAAAGGAAAATTATCCAGTAATTAGATATTTACCTGATAAAGAGAGATAAGTAATGGTATGGCAAGTTCACAGCTCGAAACCAAGAAAGAACTGCCATGACAGTCACACAAATCACCCCTATTCTGCTTACCAACTGTGCCATGGGGAATAAACCTGAATTTAAATAAAATGATTATACTCAGTAATCAAATTCGGAAACATGCAAGCGTAAAGAAACACACAGTGACAGTTAGAAATTACTCCGTTGCGTCTTCCAACAAAATGCACCAATAATTTATTTTAAAAATCCATAAAAAATCTTCTTTTGATCGAGATGAGACCTTTTTCAGGTGACGGCAATGGAAAATGAATGCCCTTGCGCCAAAAGAAGTAAAGCAAACCCAACAGAAATAATAATGATCCGGTAGCTGCTCTTTCCATCCTGACACCTAAAAGATGAAACGGAAATGCTTAGCAATTAGCATATACGTATACTTATGTCCGCCATAACCTCTCAATGATCAACTAATTAACAGTAGGGAAAAAAGAAAACAACATATGATCAAATCAAAATAATCAAAATAATAAGCCACCAAATAAACATATATAGTGCAATTAACAATATTTTCACATTTCCTCATTTCACAAACAACCCTGTTATATATCAAACAAACAACTAATAAACCAAAAAATCTAACCTGTACTCCATTATTAGTTCTGAGAATACAATACATTATTAGTTCCCCAAAACTGAATAAATTTGGAAATTTTGGAAAACAATACATTTCCGTCCGCTACCGCAGCTTCCACTTCTCCTCCAGACATTATTAGTTCCCCAAAACTGAATAAAATTAAGAGTTTTTAAGCGATAACCACCCGTTCAATACCAATTTTTTGACAAAACCACCCTCTCAATTTTTTTTTTGACTTAACCACCCATTAATTTTTTTTTTTTTTTTTCGATAGCCAACCACCCATTAATTTTGAAACTATTAATTTTGACACCCAAATACTGTTCCGACGACTTATTCCGGTAAAATTGACGTTGACTTCGTTGACTCACAATTTTTTTACCGAAAACCACCTCTTCAATACCTAATTTTTGACAAAACCACCCTCTCAAAAAAAATTTGAGTTAACCACCCACTAATTTGAGAACTATTAAATTTGACACCCAATCTAACTATTAATTTTTAAAAGAATGACCAATAATTAAGTTTGAATATTTTATCTCAACCAATCCATTTTTATATAATTTCAAATTAATATAAGTTAATGACCAATCCATTAATCTAACTATTAACTTTTATTTAATGACCAATGTAAGTTAATGACCAATCCATTAATCTAACTATTAATAAACAAATTAATCTAACTATTAATTTGTTTATTAATAGTTACTGGTCGTTAAATAAACAAGTTCAAGTAAAAATTAATAGTTAGATTAATGGATTGGTCATTAACTATATTGGTCATTAAATAAAAGTTAATAGTTAGATCGGGTGTCAAATTTAATAGTTAATGACCAATCTAACTATTAATTTTTATTTGAAATTATATACATTTTTATTTAATAGTTCAAGTAAAAATTAATAGTTAGATTAATGGATTGGTCATTAACTTATATTAATTTGAAATTATATAAAATGGATTGGTTGAGATACGATATTCAAACTAAATTATTGGTCGTTAAATAAAAATTAATACTTAGATTGGGTGTCAAATTTAATAGTTCTCAAATTAATGGGTGGTTAACTCAAATTTTTTTTTGAGAGGGTGGTTTTGTCAAAAATTAGGTATTGAAGGGGTGGTTTTCGGCAAAAAAATTGCGAGTCAACGAAGTCAACGTCAATTTTACCGGAATAAGTCGTCGAACAGTATTTGGGTGTCAAAATTAATAGTTTCAAAATTAATGGGTGGTTAAGTCAATTTTTTTTTTGAAAGGGTGGTTTTGTTAAAAAATTGGTATTGAACGGGTGGTTATCGCTTAAAAACCCTAAAATTATTCCGAAGCTCTGAGAATATACCTACTCAAGAACGAAATATAAGGTTAACCTTCTTACACTATGTTAAGTTCTTTCTTATACAAATATCTTCCTGCCATGGGCAATTTCTGCAATGACCACTTCTACAACTCTAAATAAAAAATGTCAGGTTGTGGAGCATGTGAGTGATTCAGCCATCCAGAATCTAATCACACCAATTATTCTAAGTGCTCGTTTTAAAAAAGATGATGTACCTTCAGCACATTGTTTGTCCAATATTGGCTGGTTTCAACATAAAAAAAGCTCGGCTTCTCAGGAATATCTTTATAAACTCTCAGATGAATCAAATGAAGCTGCATCTGTTGAATCTGTCGCCACCAGCATTAGGAATATTTTAATAATTAACAATAACATACTTTTAGAAAGAAAGTTGACAGTGAGTCACTACGTTGAGCTGATAGACTGAAGTGTAAGTCAGATTTAATACCTGCTGGCGCTCAGACCAAGTGGAGCTCTCTGCTTTATAGCTTTCTACTGCTCTTGGAATTGTTGAGTAGTCGTTTCTATTAATGAACTCTCTATTGGATTCAACAAGCTGCATTTTATATTAATATGAATAAATAATTCAATATTATCACATACAATTAAATCGAGTAGAACAACGATTGTTGGTAAAATCGGCAAACCTGAGGTTCGTTTTCCGAACGGATTAGGGTTTGTGGTGGTACAAGGTAGTGCTGGACGATCCTGCCTCAATTGATTCACCGCTTATGCAGTCCATGGAAAAACTATAGAACCCTACGAGCCAGGCTGACCGCTGCCGCCGGACTGAACAGACGACGCTGGTGAAATACAAATCAATTTGGCGCTCAGCTGAATTAGGTCAATTGGAATAGGGGTTTGATACGTAATTAATTGAAATTGTCATGTGATGTAATTTTTGAAACAACTGGGATCCGTTTGTAATTAACTTATAGTCTCTAACAAACTTAACAGAATTAGGCGGGCACTTTTCTCATTTCAATTAGTACACAAATTTTGATCTACAATTTTCATGTGCAATCTCCGATCAACTCCCGGCTATCTCCGGCGACAACTTTTTTACAACATGGTTTGATTTCTAATAAAAATTGATTTTAAAAAACTAATCCAAGATTCCAAGAATATACTTACTGAAGAAAGAATATAAAGTTAACCCTCTTGCGCAACGTTAGGTTAATTCTTATACTACAACAAGTTGAAGAGATAAACCGGAGTGATGAATGTGAGTCAGATTCAATACATATCGGCATTGGGCTGAGTGGAGCTCTTTCTTTAACTTCTTTTTCTTTATTGAAAACTCCACTGCTTTAATACTCCACTCCTCGATCTCTCTACCAATTCAGCAATAATGACCATAAATTTACATGTCCAACGGAATCAGAAAAACTTTTACTTCAATTTTTTGAAGGAAAACTATCCAATAATTAGATAGTTACCTAAAAATAGAGATAAGTAACTGTGTGCCAAGTTTACAGCTCCAAAACCAGATAGAACTGCCATGACAGTCACACGGATCAACCCTATTCTGCTTACCAACTGCACCAACTGCACCAACTGCACCAACTGCACCATTGTGAATAAACATGGATTCCATATAGAATTATGTACTAGAGTTCGGAAACATGCCGTGACAGTAAGAAACATGCCGTGACAGTAAGAAAAACACTCAGTCACTTCTTCGAACAAATGGCATCCATAATTCATAATAAAAACGTAAACAAACAAAAAATATTCTTCTCTTTTGATTGAGATAAAACTTTTTCAAGTGATGGCAATGGAAAATGAATGCCCATGCGCCAAAGAGAACAATATCAAACAAAACATGTCCAGTTTCCAGTTCATCCATCTTGCCCTGGAGTCTTTGAAGTTTAACGATTACCAGATTTGTTTCCCTCCTTGCGTGGATCACGGTCGTGCACATGATGTCAATTGTCGAGATACGCCTTTCAGCTTGGTTGACCAGCTCTTCTTTTGCTCTAGAAGTGGACAGTCACGTACACAAAAAAGTCTTCGCAGCTCGATAATTGACGGCACTCCAGATGATTCCAGACGAGGGAAATTGGCGATTGAAAGAGTCATAATAGAGTCTGGAATACAATTATAAAGGCTGGATGTTTCAGGAAAATCTTCAAGATGCAAGTATATAAGAGATGTGAGTCTAGACAACTTCATTTTTGACACTGGGTCCATCTTACCACAATAACTTATATCAAGATCTGTCACCATACGAGGGAACCCATCCTTCGGGGCGATAAGATTCGGACAGCAGTCTATACTTAAGGTTCGTAGAGTGGTAATGTCATGAAAATTTTCTGGCAGAGACTCCAACGCTGGACATTCGGATACATAAAGGTAGCACAGAGAGCTGAAATGTAAGCCACTGCTGGTTGGGAAGTGTTGTATCAAAGAACACCTTTTAATTTCTAGTCTTTGAAGAGACTCTAGAGCTGGTAAGACATCCGGTAGATGTGCAAGGTTGGTGCACTTTGTGAGTTCCAACTTCTCAAGATGTTTTTTGCAACCACTGAGACATCGACTAGGAATAGTTATGAGTGAAGGGCAGTTGTCAAAAATGAGAGAATTGAGGGTTGACGGAAGGACAACATCCATGAATGAATTAGGAATTTGACAATTTGAAAGTTGCAACTGCTTGAGAAAATGCAGGTTGCAAATCATCTGAGTAATAATGCTAGTGCGGATGTCACTGTTGGGTAGCCTCAACACGCGATCATCATACTCGTGTATCTCTTCATCATCGTCATAGACTTTACTAGATATCTCAAGAGCAGTAAACTGTCCAGTCCTTATATTAAGGGATGTCTCGGTCTCATTAACTGACTGGCCAATAATGGATAATTCATCCTTTAATTCTGGAGAGTCTTGTAATCTTGGCACTGACATCAAATTTTCACAGTCCTTGATTCTAAGTTCGCGCAAGTTCAAAAAATACTTTTGTATTACTTCAAACTTGGGACAACTTGAGATGACTAATTTTTGAAGAGAATGTCCATATGTTTTTAGGCTTGAGACCGATTCTTTCTTATCATGCATCTCCAACCCAACAAGATTTCCGCAAGACCAAATTCCAAGCTCAGTCAGACTAGGGAAACAATACGGGATTTTTGTCAACTCAAGGCATTTCTTAATTTGAAGCTCTTTGAGCGAGAAAAATCCTTTCCTATCACCTCCTGGAGAACACCAATTTTTTAGACTTTTCATGTTAGAGATACTCAAATACTCCAAAGCTGGGAAAGGATTATTGACATCACCATAAAACTCCTCGCCTAGGGACTTCAGAGAGTCCAACGTATCAATAGTAACCTTCTTGAGAAATGGCAAGTTGCCTATTGATGGCAAGCTGTCTAGTTTAGGACAATGACTGATCTTTAATGAAGCTAAAGAAGGGAAGCAATCCGGAATCTCTGTCAACTCGTCACAGGCAGTAATTTCAAGATTTCTTAATAACGAGAGACTTCTATCATCTGCTGGGGATGACCATATCTTGCAGGCACGCATGCCATAGATTTTTAAAATCTCCAAGGCACGGAAAGGCTTATCACTATCCCCATACAATTCCACACCAACAGATACTAGGCTATCTAGCCATTGAATATCAAGTTCCTTAAGAAATCGCAAGTCTCCTAATGGTGGCAGAACATCAAGGTTGTAACATTCTATAATGCTTAAAGATACAATGCCAGTGAGCGAAGGACTCCCTTTCACTATCCAATTTGATAACCTTTTGCCGCCATAACCTTTTATGGTTAATCGTTTCAAGTTATTATGAGGCTGTATGGCATCAAGCACTCTTTCATCCAAGTTCGCCTCTCTTCCTGGAATTCTTTCCCATTCCAGAACCAACTCCTCAAGATACTCCATATTTTTAAAGCTTGCGGTCACCACATCGTTAACGTCATCAACATTATTCAATCCTGAAATCTTTAATCTCCCTTGCAAATTGGGCAACTTCTAAAGTCTCTCATTTGCTTTGATTTGTCTTTACCCAAAACATAATTTGATAATGTCCGAAGGTTTGTCAATCTTCCAATTCCATCTGGCATCTCCTCGAAATTAGGTATCTCAATAATTAAATGCCGCAAATTTACCAGATCAAATAAATTTGCAGGAAGCCTTTTAAGAAGCCAGCAGTTAGACAACTGTAAAAACTGCAAATTGTATAGGCAGGAGATCCATTCTGGCAGATATTCAATATTTGTGTTGGCTAAATTCAAGTAGCTTAAGAGCTTCATATCACCGATTGAAGTAGGCAACGTAGAAATGGTATGATTTTCCAAAGAAAGCACCCGCAAATATTTAAAGTTTGACAACAACTCATTGGAAACCTTGTTGGTGTAGAAACCTTGAGATGAAAAAGAAACTCTTCCAGGCAAGAAAGTACGCAGATGACTGAGCTTTCTTACTGATCTCATGCTCAAGAGAACTTTTTGATATGGATTATGTGTGATCCGATGTGACTCTTTTGTATCGGTAAGATTCACCAACAAGTCTTTTGACACATACTCGGCTAGATCATGAACAAGGTCATGCATCACAAAACCTGAGCCGTCAATGCTGCTTTTCTGAATGAATAAATTTGAGATCAAATGTTTGAAATATGTTCGACCCACACGCTCATAGTCATAAATGCCATTATTGCTTTGAGGAGGCTTCTCTACCAAACCTTCCGCCACCCAAAAAATTACCATCTCATCCATGTCATATATATGATCTTTTGGAAAAATTGATAAGTAGGCAAAACATTGCTTCACCGGCATCGATAGATGATAGTAACTTAACCAAAGTGACGGAAGAATTGCGTTTGTTGAATTCCAAACTTTGCTGTCCAATACTGATTTCCATTCCATCTCATCAATTCCTTTTGAGAACAGTACCCTTCCGAGCATCTTAAGTGCTAAAGGTGAGCCCTTACATTTTCCTACCAAGTCCTTGCCAATTTTTTCCAAATTTGGATATGCAGTTGAATCCCCATTTTCAAATGCATAACTTTGAAATAGTGACCAACTCTCGGCATCAGGTAACCAATTCAACTCATATGAAAAATCAGAGGGACTACTAACGATGCTAACAACTTTCTTTTCACGAGTAGTGACTATAATTCTGCTTCCTGTTGCCCCAACTGAGAAAATGTTTCGTAAAGTTTCCCACTTATCTTCAACATCATTCCAAACATCATCCAAAACTAGTAGAAATTTCTTGCTTTGTAACACACTCTTCAGCTCTTTTTGAAGGAATTCCAAATTATCACTAGCCTTCGAGTCGCCTGTTATGGATTCTAAAAGTGATTTGATAACATGAATGATTTCAAATTTATCGGACACACAAACCCATCCTTTTAGTTGATATAGTTGATCTGAAGTTTCAGATCCATTGTACACCACAGACGCGAGCGTAGTTTTCCCTACACCTCCCATTCCAATAATAGATATAATACGTAAAGGATCGTCATTCCCTTCCCTTGAATTCAACAGTTGTACGATTTCCTTCTCATTTTCTGACCTACCAATAATTCTCGATGGATCAGTGTCAGAACTCGTAGACATTCTATTCTCTCTAAACTTTGTCAACTCAACATTTTCACCTATGCCAAGATTGGTCACATGAGCTTCTATGAGTTGCAATTTTTGGATAGCTTCCCTCATTTCTGTTTCCCTGGTACTTTTGTATGGATGAATACTACAAACGATATCCTTACCTTTATACTTAAACTTCTCCTTAATGACATCAATAGTTCTTGCAGATTCACCCAATCTATATACCTCTACGTTGATATCCGTGTGAATAATGGCAAGCAAATCCTCCGCATCTAAGACTGCATATTGCGCTGTCTGATACCATTCATCAAAATTAGAGTCTACTTCCATTCGCCTCGCCTCTGCATTGTTTAGTAAGGCCTTTGTACTATTGACTTGCGTCTTTAACTCGTCAAGTAATGATTTGTCAAGCTCCCATTTAAAGAAAAAATCATAG
The DNA here is from genome assembly GCA_006409495.1 of Sedum album. Lineage (NCBI taxonomy): Eukaryota > Viridiplantae > Streptophyta > Magnoliopsida > Saxifragales > Crassulaceae > Sedum > Sedum album. The sequence goes on from QZGG01000127.1 coordinate 175,550, forward strand.
GAAGATTTGGAAAACAATACCTTCCCGGCCGTTAATGCAACTTCTGCTCCAGACATGATTATTTCCCAAAAGCTGAAAACAATTAAAGTTCCGAGAATGTAGTTGCTCAAGAATGAAATATAAGGTTGAGCTTCTTATACAAATATCTTCCTACCATGTGGAATTTCTGCAACAACCGAGTCAACCACTCAAGTCAATAATTGACAGAAAGTGGAGCAAGTGAGTGATCTTATCATGAAATGGTTTAATAAATAAGAACGACTGAGTTGAACTCAAATGTAAGGAAGTTTCAATACCTGCTGACAGTCTTTTCTACTGCGGTTCTTGACTCATTGAGGACGAGTGGACTCGTTTCACTGCCGTAAAAGTTGAAGCCTCGTGCTGAATTAAACCCTTTTGCTCCTGTAATTAAGTTTAAACATTTTTGGTTAAGTAACAATAAATTGATTTTTTTTATTCAGAGATTAAAAACATAATGAATAGCAAGGAAACATAATGTACAAAACATAATGAATAGCAAGGAACCAATGAGAAGATTGTGCCCACGATTAACAGTAACCAAATCCCATCAGAATGATAAAGAGATGCACATATATGGATCACGTCCTAGCACATTATGTCAATTTTGGAGACATGCCCTTAAGCTTGGTAAATTTTGATGTAAAGAGTCTCAAGAGAGAGTCAGGAATACAATCATCAAGTCTGCTGGAAAACCTTCAAGATGCAAGTTTATAAGAGATGTGAGTCTAGAGTCTAGACAACTTCATTTTTGGCACTGGCTCCATCTTATCACAATTACTTATAGTAAGAAATGATTAGTTCCCAAAAACTGAAAACAATTAATCCAAAATTCCAAGACAATACTTACTCAAGAAAAGGATATAAAGGTAACCCTCTTGCACAAGGAATTAACATGACTACCGAGTCTACCACTAAGGGAAAAAACGACAGAAAGTCGGAGCTGGTGTGAATGATTAAACCATGCGGACTTAAAGTCAGATTTCAACACCTGCCGTGGAGCTCTGCTTTTTCAGCTTGCTTTTCTTTTTTAAAAACCCCACTAGTCAGATTCCTTTTTTTCTCTGTTGAAAAATCCACTGCTTTATCAACATGTGAACACTCCTAGCTCGATTGAGAAGGTTTGATTTTTTTCAACTCCGAGCAGACAGCCTATCACTTTAAAACCCACTAGTCAGATTCCATGTCGGCGCTAGTGTTTTCATGGTGTTTTTTTCTGCTGTAATGCTATTGTTTTCATTATTGTTACATTTGTGTAAAGTTGAAAAATTTAGTATTTTATGATTGTTGGAATCTGAAATAGTTACTGTGCTTACTAATATTAGTATTTTAATAGTACTTGTGTGTTCTCATGTGGTTACTCTGATACTGACTGATATTAACACACTTGCAATGTGTAACAGGTTAAGGAAGAATTAAAAGATGCTAATGCCGATGGTCGCCGTTAATGGCTGCAATCCGAGTTATATTTCAAGGGAATGTATCATGTGGAACCCCCCTTTTCATGGATCCATGGATCCCCTTTTCAGCTATTGATTGCATTTACTGTTTGCATTTTGTGTGCACCAGATTGTGCCACGTGTTTGCATTTTTGAAATGCACACGTGAGTTGCACATGACAAATGCACACGTGAGTTGCACATGCTCATTAATGCGCTGACACAATCTAGTGCGTCCAAAATGCAAACAGTAAATGCAATCAACGGCTGCAAATGGGGATCCATGGATCCATGAAAAGAGGGATTCCACATCATACAACCCCTACATTTCAATTCTCTCATACTTTTTTTGACAGTCATTTATACATTACACAACATCATTTTACCATTTTAATTTACCAAACAACATCAGTAACGTCAGCCAAAGGCACCATCAGCCTCACTATCATCTGCACGCATGAGAATGTACCAAAGAGATTCAGTGCAGTGTAATGTATGTCAAAATATATTTTGTAAAGCACAAGTTGTCAAATTCAAGTCCTAATTAATTTCTAGAGTTATGCGTCGCATCGGGATAGGCCAAATAGGAATAAAGGGAAGAAGTTCTTGTTATCTGCATTGTGGAGTTCAGAGACCAAATCTTGCTGACTAAAGTTTAAATAGGCTCAATTTCTAAATGGGTCTGTTCTTCGAAAAGCCTATCTGCAGGGAAACACAAAAGGGCTCAACGGCAGAACCATGCAAGTTGTAGATAATCTATGATTGTTTGCAAAATCTCTACAAATGTCAAAAGCTATTCTGTTTAGTAGGCAACTAATCAATGAACCAGTAAAATATAACTCAAGTGTGAAAACATAAGGTACCAGGCATGCCTACCTGTTTTCTAAATGTACTCACAAGTGACTTATTTATGAATCGGATGCTTATGAATCCTGCACGACGCATAATGAGCTGAGAGCAGAAGCAAGGAAAGGAAACCACTGGCAACAAATATGGCATCAAACCATCTGTGATAGAAATCAAATTGGATATCCCCACCCAATACATTAGTTATAATCATCCTGCAAAAACCCAAAACACTCAGATTTTTTAAAATTGATCTTGTTATTAGAAAATTATGATAGACTTTGAAGTTTGAACGTGATAAGTAACTAAAATGTCAATCTATAACTGTAACCAATCCACTAAAATTATGATAGACTATCTGACCTGTATTCTGTGGCTAGACTTTTCCTAATCAAGAGTATTGAAGAAACAAAGTACATTCCCATGATTTCTGAGAGAAAGAGAACAAAATTACTCGAATAACCACTTCCGACCCTGGACACTGCCGAAAAAAACTTCACACGGAAAATGGAGCATTAGTTACAGAAAATCACTACCATGAGATAAAATCAACGAATATGTTTGAAACTGGCAAATGCATAGAGATGCAAAATAAAATACCAAATAAAAGTAAATTACCCTCATCTCGTTTGTTAAGAGTCCCCTCACAGCGATGACTACAAAAATTCCAACCAATGCTGTATGAAATTGACAAATGAGTCTTTTCAGAAGCATTATTATCTGTGTGCAACGCTTTATTTAGTAAACTGTACTCCCTCCGTCCCATTATGTTTGTCCACTTTGATTATTTTATACCTCACAAATAATCAAAAAGATGGACAAACTTTATGGGACGGAGGGAGTAACTTACTTGTGATAACAGCGCCACATCAATGCCAATATGAAGAAAGATGCTAATTGTCCTTGTCACTGGATCAACAAAACCATCCTGTTAATATCAAAGTATAATGAGGACAATGCACCAACAAAATAAGATTATAAGTAAGAGGGAACGAACAACCTACCTCATTAAAGATGACACTTTGAATAGACTGCACAAAGAGGTCAGCTCAATCATGTTACATTAACAAAAAGTGTAAACCAGTTCATGAAGAACCAATGACAACAGCAGGTCTGGACTCTGGAGTAGTGGACGTCTCGGTAGGCGTAGGACATTATAAAACTCTGTCGTGGCTGTGGGTCAGAAAACAAAGAGCATATTTGCTAATTACCAAAATAAATCGAAACAATGATGAATACATAAACTCTTTTAAATTAGGTGAGAGCCTCTTTCGGTTGATGACTTCACCGAAATTAAACTGTATTCTGTTTAAAATTATTATCGGAACATAGATTTAATTCATCAAGATATAATGTATGATTAATTTGGGCAACCAAAATAACCAAGTTTGCCCATTAGTAGCGAATCTGGGAAAACCAATTATTTCCAGTTTTGAGTTGTTAGAAGTTAGAACCCTATCACATAAGTAACGTAAGTTTTGGAAAACAAATCAACGTGACTCAGCAACCAATAAAGGTAATCAAACAATAAATATTACCTTGCACTTTTGATCATCCTGCAAAGATCTGACAGCTGTTTTAGCAAAACGTTTCAAGGCAGATGTGTGGACTCTTGTAGCAGTTTTACTTTGTAAGTGAACATGGGAACACTTAGTACCATACCAATATGCATGTATTTACTGTATGCAACATATCTAGCAAAGGTACAGAATGTAGTGATCTTGGAACGGTTAAGGAAATTGTTTATTAATATGAGCACAAAGCCTCAAAAACATGACGAAAGCTAAATGCAGAAATTTAATGATGCTATACTACAAACGTCTTCTGTTTTTTTGGTTCTATCATACTCGATTTGAGACAAAATAATTTTCTTTTTCTTAGCAAATGTCGTCTCAATTGATTGCATAACAACTATGAACATTATATTACATTGTCACTCATTCAACGGACTTCAACAGTAACAAGATTAGATATTTACCTGATAAAGAGAGATAAGTAATGGTATGGCAAGTTCACCACTCCAAACCCAGAAAGAACTGCCATGACATCACACCAATCACCCCCTATTCTGATAACCAACTGTGCATAAACCTGAATTTCATATAAAATGATTATACTCAGTAATCAAATTCGGAAACATGCAAGGGTAAAGAAAAACGCAGTGACAGTTAAATATTACTCCATTGCGTCTTCCAACAAAATGCACCAATAATTTATTTTAAAAACCCATAAAAAATCTTCTTTTGATCCAGTTGAGACCTTTTTCAGGTGACGGCATTGGAAAATGAATGCCCTTGCACCAAAAGAGATAAAGCAAACCCAACAAAAATAATAATGATCCGGTAGCTGCTCTTTCCATCTTGACACCAAAAAGATGAAACGGAAATGCTTAGTAATTAGCATATACGTACACTTATGTCCGCCTTAACCTCTCAATGATCAACTAATTAACAGTAGGGGAAAAAAGAAAACAACATATGATCAGATAAAATAATAAGGCACCTAATAAAACATATCATAGAGCAAGTTAATAACATTTTCACATTCCCTCATTTCACAAACAACCCCTTTATATATTAAACAAACAACTAATAAACAAAAAAACTAACCAGTTCTTTGGAGCATCTGATAGTAAGGTAACATAAAAGGAGCAACATTATCAAACAAAACAAGTCCACATTCCAGTTCATCCATCTAAGACCACACACATATCGTGCATTTTGGTACCACTTATCAACATAAGAGAACACTTCCATTTGTCTCGTCTCTGCAACATTTAGTAAGGCCTTTGTAGTACTATTGAGTTGCGTCTCGAACGCAGAAATTAATGATCTATCAAGCTCTCATTTAAAGAAAAAACCGTAGGTAAATTTGGAAAAGAATACATTTCCGTCCGCTACCGCAGCTTCCACTTCTCCTACAGACATTATTAGTTCCCCAAAACTGAATAAAATTATTCCAAAGTTCTGAAAATATACCTACTCAAGAAAGAAATATAAGGTTAACCTTCTTACACTATGTTAAGTTCTTTCTTATACAAATATCTTCCTGCCATGTGCAATTTCTGCAATGACCACTTCTACCACTCTAAATAAAAAATGTCAGGTTGTGGAGCATGTGAGTGATTCAGCCATCCGGAATCTAATCGCACCAATTATTCAAAGTGCTAGTGTAAAAAAAGTTTTACCTTCAGCACATTGTTTGTCCAATACTGGCTGGTTTCAACATAAAAAAAGACTCGGCTTCTCATGAATATCTTTATAAACTCTCAGTTGAATCAAATAAAGCTGCATCTGTCGCCACCAGCATTACGAATATATTAATAAATAACAATTAACAATAACATACTTTTAGAAAGAAAGTTGACAGTGAGTCACTACGTTGAACTGATAGACTGAAGTGTAAGTCAGATTCAATACCTGCTGGCGCTCAGGCCAAGTGGAGCTCTCTGCTTTATAGCTTTCTACTGCTCTTGGAATTGTTGAGTACTCGTTTCTATTAATGAAGCCTCTACTGAATTCAACAAGCTGCATTTTATATTAAAATGAATAAATAATTCAATATTATCAGATACAATTAAGTCGAGTAGAACAACGATTGTTGGTAAAATCGGCAAACCTGAGGTTCGTTTTCCGAACGGATTAGGGTTCGTGGTGGTACAAGGTAGTGCTGGACGATCCTGCCTCGATTGATTCACCGCTTATGCAGTCCATGGAAAAAGTATAGAACCCTACGAGCCAGGCTGACCGCTGCCGCCGGACTGAACAGACGACGCTGGCGAAATACAAATCAATTTGGCGCTCAGCTGAATTAGGTCAATTGGAATAGGGGTTCGATACGTAATTAATTAAAATAGTTATGTGATGTAATTTTTGAAACAACTGGGATCCGTTTGTAATTAACTTATAGTCTCTAACAAACTTAACAGAATTAGGCGGGCACTTTTCTCATTTCAATTAGTACACAAATTTTGATCTACAATTTTCATGTGCAATCTCCGATCAACTCCCGGCGATCTCCGGCGACAACTTTTTTACAACAAGGTTTGATTTCTAATAAAAATTGATTTTAAAAAACTAATCCAAAATTCCAAGAATATACTTACTGAAGAAAAGAATATAAAGTTAACCCTCTTGCGCAACGTTAGGTTAATTCTTATACTACAACAAGTTGAAGAGATAAACCGGAGTGATGAATGTGAGTCAGATTCAATACATATCGGCATTGGGCTGAGTGGAGCTCTGCCTTTAACTTCTTCTTTTTCTTTATTGAAAACTCCACTGCTTTAATACTCAAGAATATTGAACAACATGTGACTTATGATATTATGGTCGGAGCTGGTGGTGGTAAATTGTTTAGTGATGGGGGGACGCAAGTGAGTCCTGGCTCGATTGATTCAAACTTATTATTATAAGTTCTGAGGCATGGTTCTGCAGTATATATGAATGGCTTTTCTGTTTGTGATGACAATAAGTGCTAATACCTGAAAGAATTGATAACTTCATTTCCATGCAAAAGTATCATATCAATTCTCAGTTAACATTTTAACAGTTACTGCTACACTACACTCTATTTTACCATCTTTACCAAATAACACATGATCTTCAACTATGACTGTTTCCTGATTTTCCATCTCTATTTAAATTCTACACGCATGAAAAGGTAATGAAACAATATGAATGGGAGCTGATTGCTAGATAATATCATGTCATTCCGCTAACTGGAGTTTCCATTGCAAGTATCCTGTTCCTATATGTGGATCTTTAAGTTCACGGCCAGGTTGGTGTGTTCTCGAAAAAGCCTATCTGCAGGAAACACACAAAAAGGCTAAATGGCAGAAAGTGTAGATAATATATGATTATTGGTAAAATCTCTACAAAATGTCAAAAGCTATTCTGTTTAGTAGGCAACTAATCAATGAACCAGTAAACTCTAACTGGAGTGTGAACACACAAGGAACCAAGCATGGCTACCTGTTTCTAAATGTACCCACAAGTGACATATTTATCTTCAGCCTTTGGGCACCAAAAATGACAAACTTTAGCATCTGGTTTAGACTAGGAACTGATGCCTGCAATATTTAACATCCCATCTTCAGACTTTCATTTAAGGAAATATTTCTCAAAGTTTAGCACAGAGACCACAACACAGAAGACTCGCTAAATGTTCAGTTAATTGCATGTTTATCAATCCTGCGAGATGTAGTTGAGAGCAGAAGCAATGAAGGAAAGCACTGGCTAAAAATATGGCATCAAATCATGTGATAGAAATCAAATTCGATATCCCTGCGGCCCGGCCTAATACATCAGTTATAATTATCCAACCAAAACCCAAAACACTCTGCTTTTTAAAATTGATGTAGTTAGAATGTTATGATAGACTATGAAAGTGATAAGTAACTGAAATGTCAATCTATAATTGTAACCAATTCACTAAATTTATGAAAGACTATAACCTGTATTTTGTAGCTAGACTTCTTCTTAATCCAGAGTATTGAAGAAACAAAGCACATTCCCATCATGTCTGAGAGACAGTGTACAACATTACTCGAAGAACCACTACCGACTCTGGACACTACAGAGAAAAACTTCACACAAAAAAGGAGCATTAGTTATAGAAAATCACCTAACCATGAAATAAAGTCAACACATGTTTGAAACAGGCAAATGCATAGGGATGAAAAATTAAATACCAAACGAATGAAAAATTACCTTCATCAGGTTGGTTAAGAATCCCCTCACAGAGATGACTATCAAAATTCCAATGATTAGCAAGGAAACATTCTGCTGCACAAAATTGACAAATGATTAGAAGCATTATCTGTGCACAATTTAAGATCATGTAAAATGTAGCTCACTTGTGATAACACCGCCACATCAATGCCAATATCAAAGAGATGAAGAAAGATGCTGATTGTCCTCATCACCAGATCAACAGAACCATCCTGTTAATATCAAAGCATAATGAGCACAATGCACCACCAAGAAAAGATTATAAGTAGGAGAGAACAAACAACCTATAGAATTAATGGATGTCAGGTCATAAAGAACCAATGTGATGAGCAGGTCTGGAGTAATGGATGTCTCTGTAGAACAGTTCATCATACCATAAGCATCTTGTAAGCACAATAGGCAGAACATACATAACCCAGCAAGTTTTGCATGTGCCCTTTCCAAGTTGGAGAATATGCAGCTGCTTTCTGGAAAACATGTTGTGAAATTACATTAGAAAGAAAATAGAAAATTACTCAGATTGAGCTCTACCTCCTCGATCTCTCTACCAATTCAGCAATAATGACCATAAATTTACATGTCCAACGGAATCAGAAAAACTTTTACTTCAATTTTTTGAAGGAAAACTATCCAATAATTAGATAGTTACCTAAAAATAGAGATAAGTAACTGTGTGCCAAGTTTACAGCTCCAAAACCAGATAGAACTGCCATGACAGTCACACGGATCAACCCTATTCTGCTTACCAACTGCACCAACTGCACCAACTGCACCAACTGCACCATTGTGAATAAACATGGATTCCATATAGAATTATGTACTAGAGTTCGGAAACATGCCGTGACAGTAAGAAAAACACTCAGTCACTTCTTCGAACAAGTGGCATCCATAATTCATAATAAAAACGTAAACAAACAAAAAATATTCTTCTCTTTTGATTGAGATAAAACTTTTTCAAGTGATGGCAATGGAAAATGAATGCCCATGCGCCAAAGAGAACAATATCAAACAAAACAAGTCCAGTTTCCAGTTCATCCATCTTGCCCTGCGGACAAGTAGGGTTGCTTACGAAACTTTTAATTATTTACCTTGGAGTCTTTGAAGTTTAACGATTACCAGATTTGTTTCCCTCCTTGCATGGATCACGGTCGTGCACATGATGTCAATTGTCGAGATATACCTTTCAGCTTGTTTGACCAGCTCTTCTTTTGCTTTAGAAGTGGACAGTTATATATTTCAAGATTTCTTCCCAGCTTCATACTTGGCGGCACTCCAGATAATGATTCCAGACGAGGGAAACTGTCGATTGTAAGATTCACAATAGAGTCTGGAATACAATCATCAAGGCTGGATGTTTCAGGAAAACCTTCAAGATGCAAGTCTATAAGAGATGTGAGTCTAGACAACTTCATTTTTGACACTGGCTCCATCTTACCACATTCAATTATAATAAGATGTGTCATCATACTAGGAAACCCATCTTTCGGGGCGATAAGATTCGGACATTCCCCTATATTTAAGGTTCGAAGAGTGGTAATGTCATGAAAATTTTCTGGCAGAGACTCCAATGCTGGACAATCGGATACACAAAGGTAGCACAGAGAGGTGAAAAGTAAGCCACTGCTGGTTGGGAAGTGTTGTATTAAAGAACAGCTTATAAGTCGTAGATCTTGAAGAGACTCTAGAGCTGGAATTACATCCGGTAGACGTGCAAGATTGGTGCAGTTTGAAAGTTCCAACACCTCAAGGCGTTTTCTGCAACCACTCAGAAATTGACTAGGAATGGTTATGAGTGAAGGGCAATTTTCAAAAATGAGAGAATTGAGGGTTGACGGAAGGACAGCATCCATGAATGAATTTGGAAGGTGACAATCTTGAAAGTACAATTTCTTGAGAAAATGCAGGTTGCAAATCATCTGAGTAATAATGCTAGTGCGGATGTCACTGTTGGGTAGCCTCAACACGTGATCATCATACTTCAACTCGTGTATATCTTCATCATCTTCATCCTTACTAGATATCTTAGGAATCGGTATATCAGGATCTAATCTCTTGACAGCAGTAATCTTTCCAGTCCCTCTATTAAGGGATGTCTCGGTCACATTAATTGACCGTAATAAGTCATCAACTTTTTCCACATCAAAATTCTGCACATGTTTTGTTCTTGGCACTGACATCAAATTTTCACAGTCACTGATAGTAAGGTAGAGCAAGTTCAAAAAATACTTTGGTGTCACTTCTAACTTGGCACAATTTGAGATGTATAATGATTGAAGAGAATGTCCATATGTTTTTAGGCTTGAGGCTGATCCTTTTTGTATAGTATCATGCATCTCCAATCCAACTAGATTACTGCAAGATACAATTTCAAGGTTAATCAGACTAGGGAAACAATACGGGATTTTCGTCAACTCAGGGCAGCCCCTAATTTGAAGCTCTTTAAGAGAGACGAATCCTTGCCTATCACCTCCGGGAGAATACCATTTTTTTAGAAAATTCATGCTATTTATTTCCAGCTTCTCCAAAGCTGGGAAAGGATTACAGACATCACCATAAAACTCCTCGCCTAGGGACTCCAGAGAGTCCAACCCATCAATAGTAACCTTCTTGAGAACTAGCAAGTTGCTTATGGATGGCAAGCCTTTTAGTTTAGGACAATTTCTGATCTTTAATGAAGCTAAAGAAGTGAAGCAATCCGGAATCTCAGTCAACTCGGCACAGGTCTCAATTTGAAGCTTTCTTAATAACGAGAATCCACTTCTACCAACTGCTGGAGGTGACCATATCTTCATGACCTTCATGTCACCGATCTTTAATATTTGCAAGGCAGGGAAAAGATTATCACTATCCCCATACAATTCTGCACCAATAGATACTAGGCTGTATAGTCCTTCAATGTGAAGATCCTTAAGATATCGCAAGTCTCCTAATGGTGGCAGAACCTCAAGGTTGTAACATGATGTAATGCTTAAAGATACAATGCCAGTGAACGAAGGACTCACCTTCACTATCCAATTCGATAACCTTTTACCGCCATAATTATCTATGGTTAATCGTTTCAAGTTATTATGAGGTTGTATGGCGTCAAGCAGTCTTTCATCCAAGGTAGCCTCTCTTCCTCGAATTCTTTCCCATTTCAGAATCAACTCTTCAAGATACTCCATATTTTTAAAGCTTGCGGTCACCACATCGTTAACGTCATCCACATTATTCAATCTCGAAATCTTTAATCTCCCTTGCAAGTTGGGCAAACTTCTAAAGTCTCTCATTTGCTTTGATTTGTCTTCACCCAAAACATAATTTGATAATGTCCGAAGGTTTGTCAATCTTCCAATTCCATCTGGCATCTCCTTGAATGTACGATCCCTATGATTAAATGCCGCAAATTTACAAGATCAAATAAATTTGCAGGAAGCCTTTCAAGGCTCCAGCAGTTAGACAACCGTAAAAACTGCAAATTGTATAGGTGGGAGATCCATTCTGGCAGATATTCAATATCTGTGTTGGCTAAATTCAAGTAGCTTAAGAGCTTCATATCACCAACTGAAGTAGGAAGCGTAGAAATGGAATAATTTTTCAAAGAAAGCACCCGCAAAAATTTAAAGTTTGACAACAACTCATTGGTAGCCTTGTTGGTGAAGAGACCTCGAGATGAATAAGAAACTTTGCCGGGCAAGAAAGTACGCAATCGACTGAGTTTACTTACTGATCTTAATTGCGAGAGAAATTTTTGATCTGGAAGAAATGACAACCGACGTGACTCTATTTTTATATCGGTAAGATTCACCAACAATTCTTTTGACACATACTCGGCTAGATCATGAACAAGGTCATGCATCACAAAACCTGAGTCGTCAATGCTACTTTTCTGAATAAATAAATTTGAGATCAAATGTTTTTAAATATGTTCGACCCACACGCTCATAGTCATAGCTGCCATCACTGCTTTGAGGAGGCTTCTCTACAAAACCTTCCGCCACCCAAAAATTACCATCTTGTCCATGTCATATATATGATCTTTTGGAAAAATTGATAAGTAGGCAAAACATTGTTTCACCCGCATCGATAGATGATAGTAACTTAACCAAAGTGACGGAAGAATTTTGTTTGTTGAATCCCAAACTTTGTTGTGCAGTACTATATTCCATTCTGTCTCGTCTTTTACTTCTGAGAGCAACCTTCCTAGCATTTTAAGTGCTAAAGGTGAGCCCTTACATTTTCTTACTAAGTCCTCGCCAATTTTTTCCAAACTTGGATATGCTGTTGAATCCCCATTTTCAAATGCATAACTTTGAAACAGTGACCAACTCTCGGCATCAGGTAACCCATTCAACTCATATGAAAAATTTGAACTACCAACGATGTTAACAACTTTCTCTTCACGAGTAGTGACTATAATTCTGCTTCCTGGTGCTCCAACTGAGAAAATGTTTCGTAAGGTTTCCCACTTATCTTCAACATCATTCCAAACATCATCCAAAACTAGTAGAAATCTCTTACCTTGTAACACTCTCTTCAGCTCTTTTTGAAGGAATTCCAAATTATCACTAGCCTTCGAGTCGCCTGTTATGGATTCTAAAAGTGATTTGATACCATGAATGATTTCAAATTTATCAGACACACAAACCCATCCTTTTAGTTGATATAGTTGATCTGAAGTTTCAGATCCATTGTACACCACGGACGCGAGCGTAGTTTTCCCCACACCTCCCATTCCAATAATAGATACAATACGTAAAGGATCGTCATTCCCTTCCCTTGAATTCAACAGTTGTACAATTTCCTTCTCATTTTCTAACCTACCAATAATTCTCGATGGATCAGTGTCAGAACTCGTAGACATTCTGTTCTCTCTGAACTTTGTCAACTCATCATTTTCACCTATCTTAAGACTGGTTGCTTGAGCTTCTAAAGATTGCAGCTTTTTGATAGCTTCCCTCATTTCTGTTTCTCTAGTACTTTTGTATGGATGAATACTACGAACGATATCCTTACCTTTATACTTAAACTTCTCCTTAATGACATCACTAGTTCTTGGAGATTCACCCAATCGATAATTCTCCATGTTGACATCTGTGAAAATAATGGCCAGCAGATCCTCTGCATCTAAGACTGCATATTGCGCCTTTTGATACCACTTATCTACAGAAGAGTCAGCTTCCATTCGCCTCGCCTCTGCAACGTTTAATAAGGCCTTTGTACTATTGACTTGCGTCTCTAACTCATCAAGTAGTGATTTGTCAAGGTCCCATTTAAAGAAAAAATCATAGGAAGATTTGGAAAACAATACCTTCCCGGCCGTTAATGCAACTTCTGCTCCAGCCATGATTAGTTCCCAAAAGTTGAAAAAAATTAAAGCTCCGTGAATGTATTTGCTCAAGAATGAAATATAAGGTTGAGCTTCTGATACAAATATCTTCCTACCATGTGAAATTTATGCAACAACAGGGCCTACCACTCAATAATTGAAAGAAAGCGGACCAAGTGTGAACTGAAATGTGAAACGTGAGTTTCAATACCTGCCAACACTCAGGCCGAGTGGAGCTCTGCTTTTTACCTTTATAATGTGCTTCTTGAATCATTGAGGACGAGTGGACTCGGGAAAAACCTCGACAATACTTACTCAAGTAAAGGATATAAAGGTAACCCTCTTACACGAGGAACTAACATGACTACCGAGTCAACCACTTCGGGAGAAAAACAAGCAGGAGTGAATGATTAAACCATGCGGACTTAAAGTCAGATTTCAACACCTGCCGTGGAGCTCTGCTTTTCAGCTTGCTTTTCTTTTTTAAAAACCCCACTAGTCAGATTTCAATATCTGTCCGCGCTTGGGATGAGCAGACAGCGGAGCTCCGCTTTTAGCTTTTTTCTCTTTAAAACCCCACTAGTCAGATTCCTTTTTTTCTCTTTTGAAAAATCCACTGCTTCATCAACAACATGTGAACACTCCTAGCTCGATTGAGAAGGTTTGATTTTTTTTTTATTTTGCTAGCGTTTTCATGGTGATTTTTAGGGTTTTAGGGTTTAGGGTTTTTAATAATATAAGTATTTTAATAATACTTGTTCAAATTCAAGTCCTAAATAATTTCTAGAGTTATGAGTCGCATGGGGATAGGCCAAATAGGAATAAAGGGAAGAAGTTCTTGTTACCTGCGTTGTGGAGTTCAGAGATCAAATCTTGCTGACTAAAGTTTAAATAGGTTCAATTTCTAAATGGGTCTGTTCTTCAAAAAGCCTATCTGCAGGGAAACACAAAAAGGCTCAACGGCAGAACCATGCAAGTTGTAGATAATGTATGGTTGTTGGCAAAATCTCTACAAATGTCAAAAGCTATACTGTTTAGCAGGCAACTAATCAATGAACCAGTAAATTATAACTTAAGTGTGAAAACATCAGGTACCAGGCATGCCTACCTGTTTTTAAATGTACTCACAAGTGACTTATTTATGACTCGGATGTTGATCAATCCTGCACGACGCATAATGAGCTGAGAGCAGAAGCAAGGAAAGGAAACCACTGGCAACAAATATGGCATCAAACCATATGTGATAGAAATCAAATTGGAAATCCCCACCCTTACATCAATTATAATCATCCTGCAAAAACCCAAAACACTCAGATTTTTTAAAATTGATCTTGTTATTAGAAAATTATGATAGACTTTGAACGCGATAAGTAATTAAAATGTCAATCTATAACTATAACCAATCCACTAAAATTATGATAGACTATCTGACCTGTATTCTGTGGCTAGACTTTTCCTAATCAAGAGTATTGAAGAAACAAAGTATGAAGAAAGATGCAAATTGTTCATGTCACTGGATCATCGAAACCATCCTGTTAATATCAAAGTATAATGAGGACAATGCACCAACAAAATAAGATGACACTTTGAATGGACCGCACAAAGAGATCAGCTCAATCATGTTACATTAACAAAAAGTGTAAACCAGGTCATGAAGAACCAATGAGCAGGTCTGTACTCTGGAGTAATGGATGTCTCATTAGGACAATATAAAACTTCGCTGTGGGTGTGGCTGTGGGTCAGAAAACAAAGAGCATATTTTGCTAATTACCAAAATAAATCAAAACAATGATGAATACACAAACTCTTTTAAATTAGGTGAGAGCCTCTTTCAGTTGATGACTTCACTGAAATTAAACTGTATTCTGTTTACAATTACTATCGGAACATAGATTTAATTCATCAAGATATAATGTATGATTAATTTGGGCAACCAAAATAACCAAGTTTGCTGATTAGTAGCGAATCTGGGAAAACCAATTATTTCCAGTTTTGAGTTGTTAGAAGTTAGAACCCTATCACATAAGTAACGTAAGTTTTGGAAAATAAATCAACGTGAATCAGTACTGCTCTCCTATATGATATATATACTCAGCAACCAATACAGGTAATCAAACAATAATAATAATCTTGCACTTTTTGATCATCCTGCAAAGATCTGACAACTGTTCTAACAAAACGTTTCAAGACAGATGTGTGGGCTCTTGTAGCAGTTTTACTTTGTAAGTGAACACGGAAACACTTAGTAACCTACCAATATGCATGTATTTACTATAAGCAACATATCTAGCAAAAGTACAGAATGTAGTAATCTTGGAACGGTTAAGGAAATTGTTTATTAATATGTGCACAGAGCCTCAAAAACATTATGAAACCTAAATGCAGAAATTTAATGATGCTATACTACTAACGTCTTCTGTTTTTTTGGTTCTATCATACTCGATTTGAGAGAGTGATTTTCTTTTTCTTAGCAAATGTTGTCTCAATTGATTGCATAATACGTCTTTCCAAAGCCTTAATCTCTAACTCCTTGATCTCTATACCAATTCAGCAATTAGATATTTACCTGATAAAGAGAGATAAGTAATGGTATGGCAAGTTCCAACTCCAAAACCAGAAAGAACTGCCACGATAGTCACACCAATCACCCCCTATTCTGATAACCAACTGTGCATAAACCTGAATTTCATATAAAATGATTATACTCAGTAATCAAATTCGGAAACATGCAAGGGTAAAGAAAAACGCAGCGACAGTTAGAAATTACTCCATTGCGTCTTCCAACAAAATGCACCAATAATTTATTTTAAAAATCCATAAAAAATCTTCTTCTGATCCAGATGAGACCTTTTTCAGGCGACGTCATTGGAAAATGAATGCCCTTGCACCAAAAGAGATAAAGCAAACCCAACAAAAATAATAATGATCCGGTAGCTGCTCTTTCCATCCTGACACCTAAAAGATGAATGGAAATGCTTAGCAATTAGCATATACATACACTTATTTCCGCCAAAACCTCTCAATGACCAACTAATTAACAGTAGGGGAAAAAAAGAAAACAACATATGATCAAATCAAAATAATAAGCCACCTAATAAAACATATCATAGTGCAAGTTAATAACATTTTCACATTCCCTCATTTCACAAACAACCCCCTTTATGTATTAAACAAACAACTAATAAACAAAAAAACTAACCAGTTCTTTGGAGCATCTGATAGTAAGGTAACATAAAAGGAACAACATTATCAAACAAAACAAGTCCACATTCCAGTTCATCCATCTCGTCCTGCGCTCCAAAATATAAAAAAATTAGTGAAAAAGAAAAATGATCAGTGAATTTGGAAGGCAGAGGGATGATTTCGAAGAGGACGAGCTGCAAAAGATTACACGAAAGAGCGAAGACGACGCTGAAGATGATCTGAACGAGCACATGCGTCTCTTCATACTCCTTGTAAAGTATCGTGTTCATAAACCAAAGTCCCGTCCGTCCTAAAAAACCTAACGAACCGAAAATCATTAGACCTTCTAGCGCCGAGCAGATTCGACTGAACCGCCGTCGATTGGAAACGAGGCTGTGAGGCGGAATAGGGATTGAAGAATAGGGCCAAGGAAAGTTTAGTGATTTACCTTGGAGTCCTTGAAGTTTAACGATTAATGGATGATGGTCGTGAACGTGATGTCAATTGTTTAGATGTGCCTTTGATCTTGTTTAATGATCTCTTGTCTAAAAGTGGACTCGAGCGCTGGAATGACATCCGGTAGATATCCAAGATTGGTGCAGCTTAAGAGTTCCAACGCCTCTAGGCTTTTTTTGCAACCACTGAGAAACTGATTAGGAATAGTTATGAGTGAAGGGCATTTTTAAAACCGGAGACACTTTAGGGTTGACGGAAGCACAGCATTCATGAATGAATTTGGAAGATGACAATCTGAAAATCGCAACTCCTTGAGAAAACTCCTCGCCTAGGGACTCAAGAGAGTGCAAGCTATCAATATTAACATCCTTGAGAAATGGAAAGTTGCCTACGGAGGCAAGCCGCCTAGTTTCAGACATTGTTTGATCTTTAATGAAGTTAAAGAAGGGAAGAAACCCGGAATCTCAGTCAGCTCAATCCAGAACTAATTTGAAGGTGTCTTAATGACGAGAATCCACTTCTACCAACTGTTGGGGAAGACCATATCTTCAAGATATTCATGTCACTGATTTTTAATATTTGCAAGGCATGGAGAGGATTATCACTATCCCAAAGAAATCGCAAGTCACCTAGTGGTGGCAGAATCTCACAGTTGCTACATGCTCTGATGGTTAAGGATACAATGCCAGTGAAGGAAGGACTCATTTTCACTATCCAATTCGATAACCTTTTACCAACATATTTATCTATCGTTAACCGTTTCAAGTTATAATGAGGTAGTATGGCATCAAGCAGTCTTTCATCCAAGTTAGCGTCTCTTTCTTGAATTATTTCCCATATCAGAAACAACTCTTCAGGATATTCCATATCTTTAAAGCTCGCTGTCACCACATCTTCAACGTCATCAATGTTATTTAGTCCTGAAATCCTTAATTTTCCTTGCAAATTGGGTAACTTTTGAAACTCTCTGATTTGCTTTGATTTGTCTTTACCTAAAACACAATCCAATAATATACAAAGGTTTGTCAACCTTCCAGTTCCATCCGGCATCTCCTTCAAGTTAATTGTCATATCATAAAACAATCAATAACAGGATATGAGATATCAATTCTTCTTAACACATGTACTTAATGTCAAGGAAACCACTGAAGAAAGTTTGAACTTGATAAATTTGGTAGAGTTCTAAGGATGAAATTGAATTTCTGTACTCGGCCTCGCATGTATTTCTTTCCACTCCGAGGCAGAACCCGCAACAGTTCGGACGTCACGTGAAGAGTACAAAACTTAAAGGCGTGAAGAATCTGCATAAGAACAAGAATCATTGTCAGTAAGAAGAGCATAAATTGCAGATATTCATCATAGTTTGTAAGAATGAGCATGAAATCTTAAGAGTAAATATATTCAAATGCTCAAAACAAAACTTGGTTCTAAGCATTACCAAGTAAACTGATCTTCTACCAAGCATTACTAAGCACAGTTGAAAATTGTAAATTTATGTTATCGAAAATAGTAAATTTATCTAACCTATCCCATGATGGTGCTGTGTTCTAGCTCTGGGTTTTTAAACTCTTGCATCTTCATCTCGCCACTGCGCAGAGCTCCCTTTATCCAGCCAGGAAACACACTTTTTGACTCTGGTTTCAATTGTCTAAATTTAGCACATGTAATGACTTCAGGTGGAAAACAATTTGAGTTTTATCACTCTGTAAAAAAGAAGCAATGAGATACCTGAAACAAAATTAAACAAGAGAAAGAAGTCCAGAAACAATTTGAGTTTTTTTAAATCGATGAACCAGTTAACTCATACTGTAGTGTGAACAAGGAACGAGAGATGCCTATTGTTTCTCCTCGATCACTGGAAGTATTCACAAGGGACATATTTTCCTTCAGCCTCTGCGGCATCGACAATGACAGCTGTTGCAGCAGGTTTAGAGTAGAGAACTGATGCCTGCAATATTCTATCTTCAGACTTACAACTAAGGTTACATTTCTCAAACTATAACATTGAGACCAAGATAAGGAAGACTCACTTCAAGAATGGCATCAAACCATCTGCGGTGGAAATCAAACTGGATATTCCCAATACATCAATTATACTCATCCTGCAAACAGCAATCGAGTTTTTAATAACCGACATAGAAAATTATAAAGACTATGAAATTGATAATAACAATATTAATCAACAAACAAAAAACTGACCTGTGCTCTGTAGCTAGACTTTCTTAATCGAGAGTAATGAAGAAACAAAGTACATTCACATAATTTCTGAGAGAAAGAGTACAACATTACTCGAAGTACCACTTCCAACTCTGACACTTCAGAGAAAAACTTCACACAAAAAAGGAGCATTAGTTCCAGAAAATCATGAAACCATGATAAAAAACTATAAATATGTTAGAAACTGGTAAATGCATGGAGACGAAAAATGAAATACCAAACAGAAGAAAGTTACCTTCATCAGGTTTGTTAACAGTCCCTTCACAAAGATGTCCAGCTCTTGTCTCGTTTAAGGAGTGGACAGTCAACCACTTTAGTAAATGCATCTGGCGGCACTCTTGATAATGATTTCAGATGAGGAAATTTTTTGATGTAAAGACTCTCAATAGAGTCTGGAATACAATCGTCAAGGCTGGATGTTTCAGGAAAACCTTCAAGATGCAACTCTATAAGAGATGTGAGTCTAGACAACTTCATTTTTGACACTGGCTCCATCTTACCACAATAACATATAGTAAGATGTGTCATCATACTAGGAAACCCATCTTTCGGGGCGATAAGATTTGGACAATTCCCTATAACTAAGCTTCGAAGAGTGGTAATGTCATGAAAATTTTCTGGCAGAGACTCCAATGCTGGACAACTGGATACACAAAGGTCGCGCAGAGAGCTAAAAAGTGAGCCACTGCTGGTTGGGAAGTGTTGTATTAAAGAACAGCTTTCAAGTTTTAGTCTTTGAAGAGAGTCGAGAGCTTGAATGACATCCGGCAGACATGCAAGATTGGTACAGTTTAAGAGTTGCAACACCTCAAGGCGTTTTCTGCAACCACTCAGAAATTGACTAGGAATGGTTATCAGTGAAGGGCAATTTTCAAAAATGAGAGAACTGAGGGTTGACGGAAGGACAACATCCATGAATGAATTTGGAACATCTGAAAGTTCCAACTCCTTGAGAAAATGCAGGTTGCATATCTGAGTATAAATGCTAGTACTGTTGGGTAGCTTCAACACGTGATCATCATACTTCAACTCGTGTATATCTTCATCATCGTCATCGACTTTACTAGATATCCTAGGATACGGTATATCACGATCTAGGCCCTCAAGAGCAGTAAACTGTCCAGTCCTTGTATCTAAGGATGTCTCGGTCACATTAATTGACCGACCCCTAATGCACAATTCATTCTTTTCTTTTTGTAATTCTGCTTCCACACGTAAAGAGGCATCAACTTTTCCCAATTCAAATGTCTGAACATTGAGAAATCTTGGCACTGATATCAAATTTTCACAGTTGCGAATTTTAAACTTGAGCAAGTTCACTAAAACATTTGGAATTTCTTCTAACTTGGGACACTCTGAGATGACTAATGATTGAAGAGAATGTCCATATGTCCTTAGGCTTGTGGCCGATCCTTTTTGTACAGTATCATACATCTCCAATCGAACTAGATTGGGGCACCCGAAAATTTGAAGCTCAATCAGACTAGGGAAACAATACGGGATTTTTGTCAACTCAGGGCAGTTCCTAATTTCAAGTTTTTTGAGCCACAAGAATCCTTCCCTATCACCTCCTGGAAAATACCAGTTTTTTAGACTTTCCATGCAAGAGATACTCAAATACTTCAAAGCGGGGAAAGGAGTATCACCATCACCATACAATTCCGCACCCATCGCCATTAGGCTGTCTAGTCCTTTAATACTAAGATCCTTAAGAGAGTGCAAGTTGCCTAATGGTGGCAGAAACTCACAGTTGCAACATGCTCTAATGCTTAAGGAAACAATCCCAGTGAACGAAGGACTCACCTTCACGATCCAATTCGATAACCTTTTGCCGCCATAACCATATATGTCTAAATGTTTCAAGTTATTATGAGGCTGTATGGCATCAAGCATTCTTTCATCCAAGTTCTCGCCTCTTTCTTGAATCGTTTCCCATTCAAGAAACAACTCTTCAAGATACTCCATATCTTTAAAGCTAGCCGTCACCACATCTTCAACGTCATCAACATTATTCAATCCTGAAATCATTAATTTCCCTTGCAAATTGGGCAACCTTCTAAAGTCTCTCATTTGCTTTGATTTGTCTTTACCCAAAACATAATTTGATAATATCCGAAGGTTAGTCAATCTTCCAATTCCATCCGGCATCTCCTTCAATTTAGCATTCTCTATAGCTAAATGCCGCAAATTTACTAGATCAAATAAATTGCGAGGGATCTCTTTGATCTGGATTATGTGTCAATCTACGTGACTCTATTTTTATATCGGTAAGATTCACCAACAATTCTTTTGACATATACTCGCCTAGATCATGAACAAGGTCATGCATCAGAAAACCTGAGCCGTCAATGCTGCTTTTCTGAATGAATAAATTTGAGATCAAATGTTTGAAATATGTTCGACCCACGCGCTCATAGTCATAAATGCCATTACTGCTTTGAGGAGGCTTCTCAACCAAACCTTCCGCCACCCAAAAAATTACCATCTCATCCATGTCATATATATGATCTTTTGGAAAAATTGATAAGTAGGCAAAACATTGCTTCACCGGCATCGATAGATGATAGTAACTTAACCAAAGTGACGGAAGAATGTTGTTTGTTGAATCCCAAACTTTGTTGTGCAGTACTATATTCCATTCTGTCTCGTCCTTTACTTCTGAGAGCAACCTTCCGAGCATTTTAAGTGCTAAAGGTGAGCCCTTGCATTTTCTTACTAAGTCCTTGCCAATTTTTTCCAAACTTGGATATGCTGTTGAATCCCCATTTTCAAATGCATAACTTTGAAACAGTGACCAACTCTCTGCATCACGTAACCCTTTCAACTCATATGAAAAATTTGGACTAGTAACGATTTTAACAACTTTCTCTTCACGAGTAGTGACTATAATTCTGCTTCCGGGTGCCCCAACTGAGAAAATGTTTCGTAAGGTTTCCCACTTATGTTCAACATCATTCCAAACATCATCCAAAACTAGTAGAAATCTCTTATCTTGTAACGCATTCTTCAGCTCTTTTTGAAGGAATTCCAAATTATCACTAGCCTTCGAGTTGCTTGTTATGGATTCTAAAAGTGATTTGATAACATGAATGATTTCAAAGTTATCGGATACACAAACCCATCCTTTTAGTTGATATATTTTATCTGAAGTTTCAGATCCATTGTACACCATAGACGCGAGCGTAGTTTTCCCCACACCGCCCATTCCAATAATAG
This sequence comes from Sedum album, assembly GCA_006409495.1. Lineage (NCBI taxonomy): Eukaryota > Viridiplantae > Streptophyta > Magnoliopsida > Saxifragales > Crassulaceae > Sedum > Sedum album. The sequence goes on from QZGG01000127.1 coordinate 197,965, forward strand.
ATATAATACGTAAAGGATCGTCATTCCCTTCCTTTGAATTCAACATCTGTACGATTTTCTTCTCATTTTCTGACCTACCAATAACTCTCGATGGATCGGTGTCAGAACTCGTAGTCATTCTGTTCTCTCTGAACTTTGTCAACTCATCATTTTTACCTATACCAAGATTGGTCGCCTGAGCTTCTAGAGATTGCAGCTTTTTGATTGCTTCCCTCATTCTGTTTCTCTAGTACTTTTGTATGGATGAATACTGCGAACGATATCCTTACCTTTATACTTAAACTTCTCCTTAATGACATCAATAGTTCTTGGAGATTCACTCGATCTATATATCTCCATGTTGATATCTGTGTGAATAATGGCAAGCAAATCCTCCGCATCTAAAACTGCATATTGCGTTGTCTGATACCATTTATCAAAATTAGAGTCTACTTCCATTCGATTCGCCTCTGCAACGTTTAGTAAGGCCTTTGTACTATTGAGTTGCGTCTCAAACGCAGCAAGTAATGATTTGTCATGCTCCCATTTAAAGAAAAAATCATAGGAAGGTTTGGAAAACAATACCTTCCCGGCCGTTAATGCAACTTCTGCTCCAGCCATGATTATTTCCCGAAAGCTGAAAACACTTAAAGTTCCGTGAATGTATTTGCTCAAGAATGAAATATAAGGTTGAGCTTCTCATACAAATATCTTCCTACCATGTGTAATTAATGCAACAACCGCGTCTACCACTCAAGACAATAATTGACAGAAAGTAACTGAAATGTGAGTGAGTTTCAATACCTGCCGACACTCGGGCCGAGTGGAGCTCTACCATTCTACAGCGCTTCTTGAATCACTGAGAACAAGTGGAATCGTTTCTACCATGTGAAAGCAATTTAAGTTCCGAGAATGTAGTTGCTCAAGAATTAAGTATAAGGTTGAGCTTCTTATACAAATTTCTTCCTACGATGTGAAATTTCTGAAACAACCGGGTCTACCACTCAATAATTGAAAGAAAGTGGACCAAGTGAGTTGAACTGAAATGTGAAATGTAATTCAGTTTAATACCTGCCGACACTCAGGCCGAGTGGAGCTCAGCTTTTTACTTTTTTACTTTTTTACAGCGCTTCTTGAATCATTGAGAACAACTGAACAAGTTGACTCGTTTCTACCATGTGAAAACAATTAAAGTTCGGAGAATGTAGTTGCTCAAGAATGAAATATAAGGTTGAGCTTCTAATACAAATATCTTCCTACCATGTGAGATTTATGCAACAACTGGGTCTACCCAACAATAATTGAAAGAAAGAGGACCAAGTGAGTTGATTTATCTTAAGAATTTTGTATCGCTCTTCGAATTATTGTTGTTATTTGACCCATTTATTTGCTGTGAAGAGTTGATTTACCAGAATATATGATTTGCAGCAATATTGATGAAAAATGGTTCAAATGAGTGAAGAATTCAGCAGAATTACAATCTGGGCAGCTTGACCTCCGTTTATTCTACAGCTTGCACAGAACTCATATGAAGTCCGATAGAAACAAGCTAAATATCATTGGAAAGTTGATTCAATTATCTACAACTCTCTAGTTTACATCAAAGTCAGATTTTAAGTTTTAAAGGGTCAAATATACATTCAAAGTTGAGGCTGCAGTCACCTTGGGTCAGACCAGACCACCCGAGGCTTCAGACCTATCAATTTCCCACGGACTTGGTTAGGTCTGGACTGTCCCGAGGCATTCTTACCTGCCAAAGAGGTCTGGTTGCTCTGGACTATCCCGAGGCACCCAACCCTCTTTTAACCTACGATATAAAAACATATTTTTTGATGATTTCAAGGAAGAGGCAGATTGTACGACAAAAAGGATAGAAAATCAAGAGAGAAGAAGACAACCTCCACACTTAGGAAAGATCCACAGGTGTATTAGATTCGTGTTTTTATTGATTAAACTTTGTGTAATTGTGATTTCACTTAAATATTCAATCTATGGAATCGTTTTCTATGTTTTGTGAGTAGTCTCTTGTTTCAAGATCTAATGGACCTTGTTTAATGTATTCAAAACTCTTGTATCAATTTAGATGAGAGTTGGAATGATTTGTTAGGGCATCTGCAGCAGCACTCAAAATAGGACGTCCTACCCGAGATTGTGGGATGTCCGACCACAATTTAGCGTGCAGCAGAACAATGGAGGAGAGGACGTTCCGAGGACGTTCAAGGTCGCGTGCTGATTGAGGATGTTGGAGAGGACGTTCTATTCAATAGAAATTAGGGTTTAGATGCTTATTTAATTTCAGCCCATTTATCTTGGCCCAACACCAAATAAATAGTAATTTATAGCCATTTATTTTGGCCCATTTATCTTGGCCCAACACCAAATATATTATTTTTATTATGAACAGTAATAGAACATCCTCTAATAGGATGTTGCGTTACACAAATCCTTTAAAATATCGTCACTATATGGTAGGACGTTCTCGTAGAGAACTTCCTCTAAGAGATAGGAAGTTCTCTATAGGTGCGGATGCCCTTAGATGATTTGTGTTCTTACTCATACTTTAATAGCGATGCATACTAGGTATTAGTGACTACGGAAGTAGCATTAGAGATTAGAAGAGTAGGCTTTTGCTTTAACTGAGATTTCACATTGATCACCACAACAAAAGTTCGTGATTAATGTGATTGTATCGAGCAAGTCAACAAATCGGAAGAGTGGACTTGAACTTATGAAATCAATATTCAGACTTGGCGAAATCTTGTTTTGAGTAGTGATTTAATAGTCAACTCAGAATTATTAGACATTTCATCATATTACTCTTATGATCATTGTTTTGATGCATTAGACTAGGAAAGTTAGACTTTGAAATCTTCTTTATTGGATTGTATCTACTTTGAATACTCGTATTATCTATCCTCTAAAAAACAAAACAAATATATATTGATTTTGAGTTAGCTAGACTAAAGTTAAACATTATATAGTGCACAAGTTTAAGTTTGCTCCTTGGACGATCCGAATACTTCAGTTTATAAATAGTTTTTGAATTGCATTGGAATCTCTGAGTCATTGACTTTAAGTTACAAAAATACGTAACGTTAGACACTCAGGCCGAGCGGAGCTCTGCGTTTTACTTTTCTACTGCGCTTCTTGAATCATTGAGAACAAGTGGAATCGTTTCTACCATGTGAAAACGATTAAAGTTCCAAGAATGTAGTTGGTCAAGAATGAAATATAAGGTTGAGCTTCTTATACAAATATCTTCCTACCATGTGAAATTTATGCAACAACTGGGTCTACCAACAATAATTGAAAGAAAGTGGACCAAGTGAGTTGAACTGAAATGTGAAATGTAATTCAGTTTAATACCTGCCGACACTCAGGCCGAGTGAAGCTCTGCGTTTTACTTTTCTACTGCGTTTCTTGAATCATTGAGAACAAGTGGAATCGTTTCTACCATGTGAAAACGATTAAAGTTCCGAGAATGTAGTTGCTCAAGAATTGTTATAAAACCGAGGGATTATTTTCACAAAGTAAGTTTAGGGAGGGAGAGTTTTGACTAGAATAACAAGGTTTAAAGAAAAGCTTTCATGCTTTGGAAGAAGTTTAAGGTAAGAGACTTTGTAGGAAGCTTAAGATAACAAGCTTAGGAAATGACTTAGATATAAAACTTAGGAAATCAACATTGTAAGGAAGCTAGATAGAAGATGGAGGAAATGCTTGAAAGCTTGTAGTGAAGGTGTGCTTTCTTGCATCACATTTGCTCTCCTTTTATAGCTAAACTTTGCCATGACAAGATCCATATTTTATGGATCTCCACATACCCTTTGGATCATCTCCTTATCCTTGCCATGTTATGCATTTATGGAGCTTGTTTTCAAGCTCTCATTTTGTCAAAATGATTTGACAAGAGCTCAAATGGATGAGCATTCCATACATGATCATAATTGATTCATAACACTCCCCCTTGGGATGCTCATTACGATGTTCGTGTTGCCTCATTAAAAACCTTACGTGGAAAAACCCAGTGGGATAAAAACCACAGCAAGGGAAAAAGAGTGCAACTTCGTAAAGCTCCCCCTCATGTACACATGAGGTATTTATTTACAAATTTGTACCTTTCGCATTCCGATGTCATGAACATGTTTTCTGAAAGTTGAAGTAGGAAGGGCCTTCGTAAAGAGATCGGCCGAGTTCTCGCTGGAACGAACATACTGAATGTTGATAACTTTATTCTTCTCTAACTCTTGAGTAAACGAGAAGAACTTTGGTGGAATGTGCTTTGTCCTGTCGCTTTTGATGAATCCCTCCTTCATTTGAGCAACACAGGCAGCATTGTCTTCAAATAGCGTGATGGGTTCACTTACTGGTAAGAGGCCGCTTGTGGTTCTGATGTGCTGTGTCATGGATCTCAACCATACACACTCGCGGCTTGCTTCGTGTAATGCTATGACCTCAGCATGGTTTGATGATGTAGCAACTAGCGTTTGTTTCTGCGAACGCCAAGAGATCGCAGTTCCTCCACATGTAAACACATACCCAGTTTGTGATCTCCCTTTGTGCGGATCTGATAGATAACCCGCATCTGCATAACCAATCAACACTGGTTTTGCATTGTTAGGATAAAATAATCCTAAATCAATCGTTCCTTGGAGGTAACGAAATATATGCTTAATTCCATTCCAATGTCTTTTAGTAGGGGCAGAACTAAATCTAGCTAGTATATCTGCAAAAGGACGAGTACAATTTGTGAGGTACATAAGAGCCCCAATTGCACTGAAGTAAGGTACTTCTGGACCAAGAATTTCTTCAGATTCCTCACAAGGACGAAATGGATCCTTGACCGTATCAAGGGATCTTACAACCATTGGGGTGCTTAATGGATTTGACTTATCCATATTAAATCGTTTTATTATCTTTCTTGTGTAATTTGATTGATGCACAAGTATCCCACTTTGCATGTATTCAATTTGTAATCCGAGACAATATTTTGTTTTCCCAAGGTCTTTCATTTCGAATTCCTTTTTCAAATAAGAGATTACATCTTGAATCTCCTCATTTGTTCCGATGATATTTAAATCATCAACATAGACAGCGATAATTACACATCCCGAATTTGTTTTCTTAATGAAAACACACGGACAAAGAGGATTATTAATATATCCCTTTTGTAATAAATATTCACTCAATCTATTATACCACATGCGGCCAGATTGCTTCAATCCATACAATGATCTTTCTAGCTTGATAGAATATCTTTCTCTAGGTTTTGAACTTGATGTTTCAGGCATTTTGAAACCTTCTGGAATTTTCATGTAAATTTCAGTATCAAGTGATCCATATAAATATGCCGTAACAACATCCATAAGATGCATATTGAGTTTCTCATGAACTGCTAGACTAATCAAGTATCGAAACGTAATTCCATCCATTACTGGAGAATACGTTTCTTCAAAATCAATACCAGGTCTTTGAGAAAAACCTTGTGCAACAAGCCTAGCTTTGTATCTTAGAATTTCATTTTTCTCATTTCTCTTTCGTACAAATACCCATTTATATCCTACGGGTTTCACATTATCAGGTGTGAGTATTATACGTCCAAACACGTTTCTACTGCCTTTTTCCATTCAGTCCTATCGTGACGATTCTTACATTCAGTAATTGACTGTAGTTCTGGATCACCATTATTTTCATCAATAATTTCACATGCCAAACTATAAGAGAAAGCATCATTTATGTTCTCATTTCGGTTCAATATAATGCCAGTACTAGCATAGTTGATTGAGATCTCTTGATCTTTTTCAACTTGCATCTCTAAAGGAACATTTTCCTTTGTTTTAGAATCATCCTTTCCACTGACTCTTTTCTCTTCGAAGGATTTTTATTTTTAGAACCGGGTGGCCTTCCACGTTTCAAACGTGTCGTAATTTCATGAGTGATTTTATTTTCAAATTTTCCTTTTGGAATTTCAATTTGAATTGGAGCATTCTCAGCCGGTATATGAGATTTTGTCACCCTCTTAGTGTCTGCAAATGCATCAGGGAGTTGATTTGCTATATCTTGTAAATGCAGTATCTTTTCAACTTGTTTTTCACAATCCTTTGTGTGAGGGTCAAGATGTGCTAATGTTGGTACAAACCAACTTAGTTCCTTTTCCAACGGTTTTACTTCTCCCCCTAACATAGGGAAAATTTCCTCATTAAAATGGCAATCAGCAAAACGAGCTGTGCAAACATTTCCAGCTTGAGGTTCAAGATATTTAACAATAGATGGACTTTCAAAACCAATATAAATTCCGAGACTTCTTTGTGGTCCCATCTTTGTTCTTTGAGGAGGTGCGATTGGCACATAAATAGCGCAACCAAAAATCCTTAAATGTGAGATATTTGGTACTTGACCGAATGCAAGTTGAAGTGGAGAATACTGATGATATGCACTTGGTCTGATGCGTATTAATGCCGCAGCATGTAATATAGCATGACCCCATACTGAAGTAGGGAGCATTGTTCTCATTATTAAAGGCCTAGCAATAAGTTGGAGGCGCTTTATCAGTGATTCAGCAAGACCATTTTGTGTGTGAACATGGGCAACTGGATGTTCAACGGTAATCCCGACTGACATACAATAGTCATCAAATGTCTGGGATGTGAATTCACCGGCATTATCAAGCCTAATTTTCTTAATAGTATGATCAGGAAATTGAGCTCGTAATTTAATTAGTTGAGCAAGTAACCTAGCAAATGCCACATTGCGGGTTGATAATAAGCATACATGTGACCATTTACTAGAAGCATCTATCAATACCATAAAGTATCGAAATGGTCCACATGGTGGGTGAATAGGTCCACATATATCACCTTGAATACGTTCAAGGAACGCAGGTGATTCTTTTTCAACCTTTCCCGGTGAAGGTCTTGTGATTAGCTTTCCAAGAGAACAAGCTTTGCATAATAAACTACCTTGAGGGATCTTCTCACCCTTTAATGGATGTCCAAGTGTATTTAAACTAATCCTTCGCATCATAGTTGTACCTGGATGACCCAATCGGTCATGCCATATGGTTAAAACTGAAGGTTTGATTACTACCGCATTTGATTCAATCATATGTATATGCGTGTAATGCAATCCAGTAGGGAGCATTGGTAGTTTCTCTAATGTGTCTTTTTCCAGACTTGTTTCTAGTGAGCAACATGTATTTTGTGGAACCCTCAGTTATAGACTGAGTATCTAGTCCATGAGAATATATATCATTGAAACTTAATAAGTTTCTTTTAGACTTAGGTGAAAATAAAGCATTGTTTATCTTAAACAATGTGCCATTTGGCAATGTGAAGTTTGCTGCACCAGTCCCTTCAATCAAGTCAACCGGACCCGATATAGTATTCACAATGTTTGTGTTGGTTTTATACTTAAGAAAAACCTTTCATCCTTCAGTATTGTATGTGTTGTTCCACAATCAAGTATGCAAACTTCTTCAACACTTACCCTCTGATTTGCTTCACCGTCCATTTCTAAACTAAGTAAACAAGAATTTCATAAGATGGTTGATTGATACAACATAGGTTTAATTTACTACAAACTTGAAAGGAGGAAATGGAAAACATGCTTAGTTAAGAAAACACACAGAAAAGACAAATATGCAAGCATTGATCATCTTGTTACACAACATCCTTTTCATCAGCATCACTTCTTTCTTGCACAGAATCACCCATGAGTTCATTATAGAAGTCGATTCTCCAAGATGAGTGTATTCTTTTATAGGATCTCGATCAATATAATTGACCTTTTTCCATCTGTGAAGTTTCCGCCCATATTTCCAAAGTCATTATGGAAGTCAGATGCTTCAAAATGAGTGAACTCATTTAAAGGGTGGTCAATAAAGTTGACTTCCTTTCCCTTTCCTTTTCTATCAATCGACTCTTGATAGAGTTTGGCAAAATGTTCAGGAGCTCGACATGCTCTGAACCAATGACCCTTTAAGCCACATCTGTGACAAACAGATCCATGATCGTTTGATGAGACTGAACCTTTTTCGATTTTGTTCGGTTTCCTTGGTTCCAATCATCTCGATTTCTCTTGTGTTGAGGATTAGTCATCTTATTAGGAGTATTATGAGGATAACTTCCTCGACCACGTCCTTGGTCACGACCACGACCACCTCTTCCGTGTCCACGGCCTCTGCCTCGACCCCGGAAAGTATTCATGTACCCAGGCTTGTCGTTTTGAACAAAATTTGCCTCAGTGAATGTTTTAGACCCCGTCGGGCGAGATTGATGATTTTTAATCAACAGTTCATTGTACTCTTCCGCAACCAAAAGGGTAGTGATCAAATCAGAATATTTAGTAAAGCCTCGAATGCGATATTGTTGTTGTAAGGTGATACTTGAGGCATGAAAGGTGGAAAGAGTCTTTTCAATCATTTCCCCATCAGTTATCATACTTCCACAATATTTTAGGAATGATACGATACTGAACATTGTGGAATTATAATCACTGACCTTTTTAAAGTCTTGGAATCGTAAATTATTCCATGCATCTCGATACTTAGGAAGTATCACATCCTTTTGATGATCATACCGATCCTTTAAATTTTTCCATAACTCACTTGGATCTTCCACAGTGAGATGCTCATTCTTAAGGCTTTCATCGATATGCCTTCTAAGAAAGACTAAAGCCGTTGCTTTGTCACTTTCTGATGAACTGTTCTTTTCGTTCAATGTCTCAATAAGACTTTTTGATCTCAAATGGTTTTTGATATCAACCGACCATGGTACATAGTTACTTCCGGTGATAAGGAGGGGAGGAAATTCGAGTTTCACAAGATTGCTCATGGTGATAACTAATGAAAAGAAACAAGATGATTTATTAGATCACATTATAAAAGAGATATACACAAAAATCATACCGATAAAACATACACACATGCTTCCGATCATTTTACAACAATATACAAAGTCATCCGGTGTGGGATCTCCGGTGAAAACAATGACACAAGATACAATAATGATTATGGCCGTAAGGGCTAATACAAGGAGTGACATTTTATCAAAATCTAGTATGAGGAAAGTGTAAGGTAGAAGGGAAGTTTTGTGATTTTTCAATGTAAAATAAGTACGTATTTATAAGGTAAAATATAGCCGTTAGTTACCGTTATGTTACCGTTTTTTTATCCATTATCACAAAGTGTTAATGATGATAGTGATTTGAAAAATATCATCTTAATAAGATGTAAGAAATAAACAAAATGTAGTGAAGAAATAATAAGTCAAAATAATTATCAAATAAAGTTATCAAAATAAGTTTGATATGTGGCATAACATCTTACCATTATTCTTTGTTCAATCACATTAATTATGTAATATAGTTATATTTGATTATATAATAACATGGCATTATATTTTAATACAAGTGAAAACAAGTTGTAAATCACATCATTTTCTATAAGGGGTATTCCTCCAATATAGAAATATGATGTTATACATTTGTAAAATAGATGTATAATACCTTACCGTAAACTTACTCTGTTGTGATGCTTAGAGTAATCGTGCTGATAACGTGTTATAAAACCGAGGGGTTATTTTCACAAAGTAAGTTTAGGGAGGGAGAGTTTTGACTAGAATAACAAGGTTTAAAGAAAAGCTTTCATGCTTTGGAAGAAGTTTAAGGTAAGAGACTTTGTAGGGAGCTTAAGATAACAAGCTTAGGAAATGACTTAGATATGGAACTTAAGAAATCAACATTGTAGAGAAGCTAGAAAGAAGATGGAGGAAATGCTTGAAAGCTTGTAGTGAAGGTGTGCTTTCTTGCTTCACATTAGCTCTCCTTTTATAGCTAAACTTTGCCATGACAAGATCCATATTTCATGGATCTCTACATACCCTTTGGATCATCTCCTTATCCTTGCCATGTTATGCATTTATGAAGCTTGTTTTCAAGCTTCCATTTTGTCAAAATGATTTGACAAGTAAGAGCTCAAGTGGATGAGCATTCCATACTTTGATCATACTTGATTCATAACAATTTGTTTATAAACTGCCGGGATTGTAAACCCGTAGTAAAAAAAAGTATGGTCAAAAAGTAATAAAATCTGCAAAAGTGTAAATGTTTAATCGGTAGAAAGGGTTCAAATATTTGAAAATTGAAATATCCTGAAAATCCCATATTCAGATCTATCCCATCGAGACCCGGCGACGAGAAGAAGGCTGCGATTCGAGCTTGTAATGACTTCGCAGTCACTCTCGCCCTCTTCCGCTCTGTCCGTCGGGTAAGTCCCTTGCTATTTTGACGTTTTCATCTTGACTTTCTTTAAGATTTTTTGTTTGAATTTTTTGAAACAGAGATAAAGCGTTTGCGGATGTTGGAAACTTGGAACATTGCACCAAGTACTTGAACCAGACGCTTGTTACATACGGCTTCCCGGCCTCTCTCGATCTCTTTGCTAATGATCCCGTAATAATCCACTTCAACTTTTTTGTAGCTAAATATTAATTTCATATGTTGATGTTTCTCTTTGTTGTTGTTGTTAGGTTTCTGTTGCTCGCACATGCAATTGCATTTATGCTCTGCTCCAGCAGAGGCAGCGCGACGTCGACTCTAGGGAAGAGTCCAGTCAACAGAGGCAACGGTAAGTCTCTTCTTCTTCACTCAGTTTTAGTTGGTAACACCGTAACGCTGCATTTGATCCATTTCAACCACCGTGCATCTTGATTTTCAGTTTCATGTATTGGAAACTGTGATTGTGATGTTTAACCCATGTTAATGCTGCAGTGGTAGAATTTGATGAGCTTCTACATCATCTTTTCTGTTGTAAACAAATGATGATCTACTTCGCAAGTTTGCATTACTTAACCTGCGTTCTTGATTTTAGGCTGTTATCAGACATATCTAGGTTAGAGGCTAAAGTGGAGAGGCTTGAAGGACTCATATCTAACAAAGACAGGGAAATTGCAACTATTACTCGAACGGTTTGACTGATTAACTCCCTTCATATTTTCATGGCACTGCCCCTCTGTAACTTATCAAGTCTGCTTGCTTTGTCAATCATTTTCACAGGAAGCCAAAGCCGCAGCTGCATTGAAGGCTCAAATCGACAAGTTGCAGCTCGAGAGAGACGAATTTCAGAGGATGGTCATTGGCAATCAGGTAACAATACAAAGGTTAAATTGCCTGGTTGATCTGGTGTTATCTCAGAAAGTTTACATATTTTACGTATTATTGTATGATAGCAAGTCAGGACTCAACAGATACATGAAATGAAGAAGAACGAGAAGGAATACATAAAACTACAGGTATATATTACATGTATGATATTTTACAGTCCATCAAGCTTAATTGTAAGAATTATCTTTGTTAATTGTCAGGAAAAACTCAATCAAGTATTGATGGAAAAGAAAAAGGAATCCAGATCAGGAATGGAGATTATGAATTTACTCCAAGCAAGTATCTAATCCACATAGTTTAGTTTGTTGATGTGAGTACTTTATCCATTTATTTACCATGATGTATTTCTGGAACAGAAAGAAGGAAGGCAGCGTGGCACATGGACTGGAACTGGAAAGAAGGCTGATAATGAATTCTACAAAAAGATTGTAAGATCCCGAATCTTTCCCATTTTTGGTCATCTTTACACCTTTTACTTGTGTTTATTACTATTTCATGATGGTTATGTTCTAATGTAGAAATGTTTGTAGGTGGACGCATATGAGGCAAAAAATCAGGAGTTGATGGCCGAAAATGCTGATTTGCGAGCTATGTTACGCACTATGCAGGTTTGCATCATATCTCTGTGATGTGCATTTCTTATCCAGTTGTGATGCTTCATCCAACTTTTTGTGCTTGAAACTATGCAGGTCAATTGATTGCACTTTTCTTTCAACAAAGTTTTATAATACTAAGATCAACACCATTTGCTTGTTTAGAAAGACTCGCCTTGAGATATGTTGTATATTTCTTGCTTTTTCTATGATCATAGCTATCAAATTATAAATGCAGCGTTAACTGGTTGGTTCCACATTGTTTTCTGCATCTGTGTCATTTATAGCGAGCTATGCTTCTCTGTACTTTTTTGTTCAGTAAAGTATTTTCCCATTGCGGTTTCTTTTTTCTTTTAGTCATACATGGTTGCAACAGTAAATTATTAGCTGTTGGTGTATGTGAGTCGTGAGATATAATGGTGGCTCGCGTGATGACCGCATTTCATGCAGGGAGATATGCGTGAATTCTTGAATGCACCTCGTGGGTTATCTAAGCAGTCGTTACCTGCCAGTAATATTGATGCCTCACAATCCCCACTGGGAGGAAAAACGGTACCACATTTTTGTTTTCATTAGTGTGGATAAGTGTTCCTGGACAAGATATTGTTTGTTATTAATACACCAGTTTTTCAAATGCAGGACGTCTTTGACCTACCGTTGCATATGGCTAGAGATCAAATCGAGGAGAGCTTGCGAACTAAAATGGCATCCATACGAGTAATATATATACCATGTTATTCATGTATTTGGCTATCCTAGCAACGCTCCCTCAGTAACCCTTTATTTACTTGAATGCTTCCAAGGAACGGATGGGTTTGTTACAAGACGCCCACAAGGAAACAGAGGTGATCTCTGAAGCTAGCGAAAGGGAACTCGAGCTTGAGGCACAATTGGTTGAGGCAAGAAGCATAATACAAGAACAGGTATATATCCAAATTTTGATCAAAACTATATAACAGTTATATTTGATGATAAGTAGGTTGCCAAGGAAAACATTGGTCACTCACTACTCAAGCAAACTGTTGAGGCTATTATCATAAGCATTGTTGCTTGTACCTCTAAATAACCCCTTTACAGAGTTGTGATTTAGCATCTGAATCTTTAGCAGGACAAAACTTATATTATGCTGTTCATTTTTTGTTTGATTTACGTGATTGCAGTCGTCCATCATGTCAAAACACCTTCCCAAGTCTGAGAAGCCAAGGTATGCTTCTTTTATTATACCACTTACTTTCCAGTCATGGGTATAAATAACATGCTTCACAATATTATGCAGGAGACTAAGTGGGCATTTAAACTCAAAATAGAGATTGCATGTCTTAAATGACTGAGGTATAAATTATCCATTCATCCACTCCTGTAAGTTATGCAACATCTACATGTAGCATGAAATGAGCTCATTTTCAATAATGGTTTGCCAATGTGTGCCAGGTACTCTTTAATTGAGGAAATAGATGGCTGAAAGTGGCAGCTGTTTCAAATGAAGCTTGCTAGAGTTGGCATATATGTAACTTAATTGGCAATGGCAAACGCAGTAGGACTGAAGCTGAATGCAGTATGTTTTGTGTATTGTTAATCAATGGATATGTACGCAGTCTCTCCGTAGTTTTAATTTAACTGATAGGTCTACCTTATTTTGAATGGGATAATGAATGAGCCCATTATATTTTGAGTTTTTCATTTTTTCGAAGTTATTTTCCTTAGTTTATTATAGTTATTGAATAGGATTTATGGATACCAGTCTGCTTACCCGGTTCGCAAAATGCTGATATGCATTTATATAAATACCAGGAAATCAATGAGCTAACCTGAATCGCACATCACAATAAAAATTAGTCGATTTGACTTTAAAAGCGAGGCCTGTAATCTTTTTGCGTAAATGGGTCAAATGATTATATAGAAGCTGATCACTCTTCTGTACCTGAGAATGTGCAGACGGCGCGCAAAACTGACAGTTCTTCTAGTGGGCTTGTTGAAATGCAACATCTGGAAAAGATGGCTGGCGTGCAGTATTTGTTGGGAGAGCTTTTACAGTTTTACTGCGTCTCTTGTGGATAAGTAAGAGATCTACTCGAATAATTTCATATTTTCAAAGCACACAATAAGCTTTATTGAGAATCAAAGTATGAATCCGAAAATAAGAATCAAATAACATCACTGACTTTTGCATTTGTAAGTTACCAATATACTACAGTTTCTAATCATAATCTAGAGGAGGACAATCAATACACGCTGATGTCTTACAGCACAAGTTTAACACTGACAGATCTGATACCAAGTCACTTTGTACCAATTCAATCTAAAAACAACTCACAGGGCCATGCACTCCTCTCCTTAAGACATCTCATTAAATACAGTAGCAACTAATGGCACAACCTCTATGCAGTTTTTATAAGTTGACTGAACTTGCTAAAGATAGCTCATGAATCTCGCTCAGCATCCACTCCTCCCCAGTTTGTCCACCAAGAACAATCGCCCTTGTTCCACCTACAACGCACGTGCTGTGTCCCCAAGCAAACCTAGGAGGTCTCCCAGGTACATTTAGTATCCTCCACGTCGGCTTCTCATCTGTCGGGTCAAGGATATATAATTGTGACGCAGAGTGGAGACCAGCAACGGACCCACCAAATATCAAGATCCTACCGCCGGGTAGGCTTACAGCGACATGGTCCAATCTAGGTGGTGGAGCTACACCACCTGGATTTCCAGCACCAGGCATCCCACTGCCTGTCACGCATCTCCAACATGGCTCTTCTTCACTTAGATCCATAGCAAATACATCACTAGATCGGAATCGAAGTGGTCCACTCTTGGCCAAACCACCAAACATCAAAATCTTTTTACCACCATAAACGGAAAGTGTATGCCCCAAGCGTGAAGGAGGGGTCCATGATGCGGGTATCTCTCTCCATGTTGGTTTATCCATGAACAGGTCAAGTAAAAATGTGTCGCTTAAAAGCACTCCAGAGTCAGCACATCCACCAGAGACACCAGTTGAGTACCGTCAAGAGTACAAGAACTGTGCCACGATCTTGGAATCGGTGGAGCTAAACCAGGTATCTCACGCCAGGTTGGTTGCTTGGCATCCAAATCAAGCACAAATACATCATTCAGCAAGCCATGTGTCCCACAGCCTCCGAATACAACCAAATTAGATCCATTCACACATGATAATGTGTGGCCCCAACGGCCAGGAGGAGGGGAGCTGACCTGCATATGCTGCCATTCTGGTGACTAGAGCCCAAGTCCAAGACAAAGTATCATTCATTGGTTGCATGTTAACTCCCTCTCCGCCAAACAGAACTACTCGATTTCCAACTGCACAAGCACTAAAGTTGCAGCGAGAAGGTTCAACTGCCCCTCCAACAGTAAGCTTACTCCATGCAGCTGCCTCAAGAGTAGTTAGCTCCCTTGCAAGCCGACCCCACCCTAGTCTCTTGGCTCCAGGGACAGCTTCTAAAACACGAGTGGTTTCACTTCCCCAGGCATTTTGGCAAACCATTCTCCAGAGGTCTTCGTTCTTTGTCAGCTCATAGAATCTCGTGCATACAGATCCAACAGAGGCAATGTCTCTTGGCGTCAATCTAGACAGAATTTTGAGAGAGATAACTTCATCGCTCAGTTGAAAAATACCACAAACACCACGAATGACGTTTCTAATTCCAGGCGAGTCTACGAGAGAAGATGCGTTATAAGAAATTCTATCTGATAGTCTAGTAGATTCTTTAACCGAAGAACCCGGCAAAGGTCCCAAATCAAGGTTTGCTTCAGTGAAGAACTGGATCCAATAATATGAGTTATGATGTCGTCATCTCCGTAGATGGGGGTTAATCGTAATCTGTTCATGACTGGAGAACCGTCTTTCCTGAAATTCAAAAGCTCACCTTCAAATTCAACCCCATCATCCATACATCTTCTGATTTCAGCAATCACTGTAGCATCAACGAGTGAGTGTCTTCTTTTAGCAAAAGGGCCTCTACACTGCAGGAAGCGGCTGGAAAAAGTTGTGAAAAGTCAATTTCAGTAAGATTTGAGAAGAGAATTTGTTGGCACATATATTCATGATGAGTTGTGATGGAAATTGCAGTCATAGAAAGCAACTAATGAAAGGAGAGTGTATCATGATGAGATGTGATTCATAGCAGTAATAGGAATTCGCAAGAAAGAAATATGAAGCACATGAAAACAAATGACAAACTAGCAAGCTAAGTGATTCAACAAGATGGAAACTGTGACTGTTTTTTAGTAAATAGAATCAACTCTAGATTAGAGGATAAGATTGAAAAAAAAGGGGATGGCTTACCAATTGCGACCGAGAACTTCCTCAGCACGATATCCAGTAATCATTTCGAAGACGGTGTTGACGTATATAATTGGATGGTCGGGCTCGAGAGCATCGGTGACGACGAAGCCACAAGGGGCGGTCTGAATCAAACCGCCGACAGGGAATGGAATAGGACCGCCGTCGTTGAGCATGAATCCCCCCAAGTCGTCATCGGCGCTGAGATCGGAACCGCTATCCCACTCCATGGAATCAAATAAGAGATCGAGATAGTTCTAGGGTTTGGAATGAGTGGTAGGCAAAAGTGTTTGGCGAAAAAACACAGGTCAGATGAAGAATTAACGAGAGACTTGATTTGCTTCCTGCTAGTTTTCAGCTGCGTTGCGTTGTCTTCTCCTCTTCCAATCACTCCATCCGTACGGTTCAACCCTATCAAACCATCTCTCTCTAATTAAACCGACATATATATTATCGGTCCGGTTCGGCTTAATCTTACAAATCTCAGGCTCTTGGCATCGACCAGAATGAATCGAACCCAGATGTCATATGATTCGATTCTCCCACTCAAAGGAAAGCAGCAAATATTTAGACTCCATTGTACCACATAAAAATTACATTCTCAACAAATACAAAAAAAAAAGCCCAGAACCAAAACTTTCTGCTGCTCCACTAAAATCCTATTCCAATTCCTGGCAATGAAAATGTCTTTACAGCACCTCCACTGAATTCAAACACGTAATATGAGGGATCCATACTAGCATTTCAGCTAACTGAAAACCAACTCTACTATACCAATGTCGGTACAAATTTCTTACCAACACAATACACGATCCAGGAATCCAGACTAGTATTTCAGCTTTTCAACAGCAATCACTTTCAGCAACCTAAACAAGAAGCAGTTTGTCACTCACAACAAGTAGTAACTAGACTTATAGCAGCAGAAAAAGAGACCAGTTAGCAAAAAAAGAGGTTCGAGACACATAAAAATATTCCACAAGACTAGCTAGTTTGCTCACCTTAAGGATAGTCGCACAACCCAATGAGCAAAGATATTTTGCTACAAAGAACATCGTGTCTACATATATTTTACTGATATGTGCATCAATAAAAATCATGACTGCATATTATTATCTTGAATGAGAGACATTAGTCTGTGCAGAGCTCGATCATCAAAAGACTTATCCACCTCTTTGATTTTAGACACAAAGTTTCTAGCCTCATCATGCTTGTTTGCTCTGCAATAGCCATCCACAGCAATCTTATATGTTAGCTCATTTGGTTTGCAACCATGCTGAATCATGTAAGTAATCACATCATTTACTTCAGCAAACATCCCCTGCCCAGCATAGCCTGTAATAAATGTATTGTAAGTAACAATACATGGGTGAATACCCCTGGCTGTCATTTCTGACATTATTCTGATGGCTTCATGCATCATTCGTTGCCTGCAAAACCCTTTGATTACAGTGTTGTATGATACAAGATCTGGCTTTGCACCGGCCTTATGCAGTTTATCCAGTATTTCTTCTGCTTTCCAACACTCTCCTCCTCTAGCATACATATCCATCAAGCTATTATATGTGACAATATCTGGCAACAAGCCATTCTCGTGGATCATTTGTAACATATCATGAGCCCTATCACTCATTCTGTTCTTTGCATAAATGGAAAGCATTGAGTTAAACACAACCAGATCAGCCTTGTATCCTGTTTTCTGTAATTCATGAAATGCTCTCTCCATGCCTGACAATGCCCTACACTTAAAGTGTGCAAGAACAAGAGTTCTTAGAAGAACCCAGCTAGGAAAGATACGACCATCATATATGTCTTTCTCAATCAATTCCAAACCATTCACATTCCCACCCTTTGCATAGCAATGGAGCATCAACGAGTATGAAGTTTCATTAGGCTTGAAACCTTTCTTTTTCATGTCTTGAACCACTAGTTCACCAGCTTTCCAGTCACCTCGTCTAGCTAACGCATTGAGAAGTGCATTATAGGTAGTTACACATGGTGTAAAACCTGCTTCAATCATCTCCTCGTACATTTTCGTAGCATCAACTCCTGACCCACAACGGCCATATGCGCTGATCAGAGTGTTGAATGTATCTCTGTCAGGCTCAAACCCACAACTTCTCATCTCTCTGAACACTCTATGTACATATGACTGCATGCCTGTGGTGCCACACGCTGCCAGCATAATATTCCACGTGATTCGATTAGGAGGGCAACCATTTGCTCTCATTTCGGAGAGTACCTCTATCATCTCCTCAAATCTGGACTTCTTTCCCAGCATACCAATAATGGCATTATATGTGCAAACATTTGGTACGCATCCTAACTTCTTCATCCGGTGAAACAAATCCAAAGCCTTATCCTCATTCCCAGCTTTCCCATATGCATTAATCACAGTCGTATATGTAACAGTGTTCGGAAGCAATCCTTTGGAGGTCATAGTATCTATGAGTGCAGCTCCTTCTTCATAAAAACCAGCTCTCAAATATGCTCCCAAAAGTTCATTATAAGTAACCGAGTCAGGCGGGCAATTGTTTTCTTCCATTTCTTTCAATATGCTCAAGGATTCAGTGTAAACACCAGCCTTCCCAAATACTTGGAGCAAGGCATTATAGGCAACTGTCCCTGGGGAGTAACCTTGAGACTTGAGACCATAAAAGAAGTTAGTAGCCTCCTCCAGCAATCCCTCTCTCCCGCATGCAGCTATAACAGTGCTGCAAGTAAAGTCATCAAAAACAAGTCCGTTGCTTTTCATATCCTCCAATAGACACAAAATCTTATCCCAAGACCTTCCCATCTTCCCATAAACATCGAGCATAACATTGTAGGTGACCAAAGTAAGAGAGAGGCCTTTATGTTTCATAGAGTGAAACAAGGAAACAGCGCGTTGGTAGTTGCCGCTGCGAGCATATGCGTGCAATATAGTGGTGTAGGCCCGGACATCCAAGGAATAGTCTTGGAGAGGAATATCTTCGAACAGCTTAGCTGCAACAGTATGCTGAGACTCCTTGCCAAGAATCCTAACAATCTGCTCTATCAGCTTAGTGTCTAGTTTGTTAATACTCGAAGTGGCTGCAACCCATTGGAAGAGCATGAGGGACTTGTCCCAAAAGCCTAAGCTCTCGAGCCCTTTTAGCAGGGTAGCCAAATCAGCATCAACCAATTCAGCTCTCCTTAATTCAAAGAAAGCATTCAAAGTGGTAACGGGATGTTCCGCAATGGAGTGGAGCATTGACTTACCTTTGTTGGACATAAAACCAAGCGAACCATTTTCCAAACCAGCATCTTCGGAGAGAGCTGGTGTGAGTGCAGAAGAAGGGCATTTAGGCGGACGTTTGTGGGTGGATGGTGAATGGCGGAGGTGTTGGAGGAGGGAGTCGAGAGGGAATGATGAGGCAGGAGAGGAGTGAGGGTGAGGGTGGAGAGGGAGAGTGATGGAGTTGAGCTTCGTGGGTGGGGGTGGCTTAGGGTTGTTGATGGTTGTAAGTGTGGTCGTTTGGGTTGGAAGGGCCGGCCGATTGGTAAAGACAGCAGCAGCGTTCTCCATATCTTCGATTGAAAATGGATGGGCGACAAAAATTGTATCGCCACATCTTCGTTAATCTTCTTGCCTACATAGTAGCCTAACATATTATTGCTTTATTACGGAAAAGGACCGTATGTTTAAAATTTTATCCCATATTGCCTGCCATGTCACTTTTAGGACTTTTTTATACACAATATTTCATTTTGATGTAGAAGAGTTTGTCATAATTTTGTAATCGTCTCATGTCAAATTTTTAGGCATATTTTTTAATGTTGAAGTGGGAATAACTTTTGTAAAAAGATTCGTTGAATTTTCGTCGAAACGAACATATTGTGTGTTGATCGTCCTATCTTTTTCCAACTCTTTAGTTAACAAAAAGAACTTAGGATGAATATGATCTGTTATGTTGCTTTTGATGAATTCCTCTTTCATTTGTGTAATACATGCAACATTGTCTTCATAAGCGTGATGGTTTAACCGATTGTGACCCTGTCATATACCTCAACCATGCATATTCACGACTTGTCTCGTGCAATGCGATGATCTTAGCAGGGTTAGACGATGTGGCAATAAGTGTTTGTTTCTATGAACGTCAAGAGATTGCAATTCCTCCACATGTAAATAAGTATCTTGTTTGTGACCTTCTTTGTGTGGTTTTAATAAATAATCCGCATTTGCATAACCAACCAAAATTGATTTCGCATTTTTAGGATAAAATAATCATAAATCAACTGTTCCTTGTAGATAAAGAAACACATGTTTTTTTTTCATTCTTGTTTCGTAGAAGCAGAGTTGAATCTAGCTAACAATTTAACTGCAAATGAAATGTCATGATGAGTACAATTAATTAGATACATGAGAGATCCGATCACACTGAAATAAGGTATTTTTGGACCAAGAATCTATTCAGATTCTTAACAAGGATGAAATAGATCCTTGTTGATATCAAGGGATCTTACGGTCATGAGGAACTTAATGGATTTGACTTATCCATATTGAACCGCTTAATAATTTTTCCCGTATAATTAGATGGATGCACAAGTATCCCACTTGAAATGTGCTCAATCTATAATACGAGACTGTATTTATTTTCCAAAGGTCTTTCATTTAGAATTCCCTTTTTCAGATAAGATAGTACTTCTTGAATCTCCTCATTGGTCCTGAGGATATTCAAATTATCAACATAGACAACGATAATCACATATCGATATATTGTTTTCTTAATGAAAATGCATGGTTAAAGTGGATTGTTAACATATCATTTCTTTGATAAATAATCGATTATACCACATGCGTTCGGATTACTTTAATTCGTATAAGGACCTTTCAAACTTGACTGATTACCTTTCTCTAGGTTTTGGAACTTGATGACTCATGCATCTTAAAACCTCAGGAATATTTATAAAAATTTCGACGTCAAGTGATCCATGTAGATAAGCTGTAACAACATCCATAAGATGCATCTTAAGTTTCTCATAAGTTGTCAGACTGATCAATTAGCTGAACGTAATTTCATACATCAGAGGAGAATACGTTTCTTCAAAATTATACCGAGTCTTTGAGAAAAGCCTTGTGCAACAAGTCTAGCCTTATATCTTACACTCTCATTTTCTCATTTTTCTTTCGCACAAACACCCATTTATATCCGACAGGCCTCACATCCTTAGGGGTGAGTAATAGCCCGAAAACCTTACGCTTATTAAGCGAGTCTAGTTTGGTTTCAGCTACTTGTTTCCACTCATTCCAGTTATGTCGATTTCACATTCAGTAATTGATAGTAGCTCGAAATTCCCATCATTTTTATTAACGGTATCACATGTCAAACTATATGGAATGCATAATTGATGTTCTCATTCCGACTCCATCTTATAATCGTACTGACATAATTAATTGAGATCTCTTGGTTCTCATCATTCTTTATTTCTAAAGGAATTTGTTCCTCAACTATGGGTCATCAGATTTATCTGCTCTTTCACTTTTTGAAGATTTTATTCTTGGAATCACGTGGCTTAAGCACGTTGTGCTTTCATGAGTGACTTTAATTTCAAATTTTCATTTTGGAATTTCAATTTGAATTGGATCATTCTCACCCGGAATATGAGATTTTGTCACTCTCTTTGTGTCACTAAATGCATCAAGATGCTCATTTATTATTTTTTGCAAATACAATATCTTTTCAACCTACTTTCATACTCTTGTGTGTAAGGGTCAAAATGCACCAAGACATATGAACTGAGGAGTGGCACGAATAAAGAATTTGATGAAGGATTCAATGAAGACCTTATTCAAAGTCTCATTAATAAGTCCAAAAATTAGAAGAGAAATAGCAAGACCAATCTCTCTCGACTATATGTTGTTAACTGAGACTGATTTACATGACATCCCCAAATCAAAAAATCAAACATAAGCTGATTGATAAATTGCAAGCATGCAGTGGAAACTAACTTAAAGGTAATGATTCAAGATTTAATATATACTTATCAATTCTCATTCAACTATTCAATGTGTGACAACTTATCTCACCTTCCTTCAGATGACAAGTTGTGCGTTTAGAGGGTCGCTCATGCATTTGACTCCACTTCCTAGCAAAATCATCGTCTCAACCAATCCACTCGCACACTAGTCTTTTGCGTTGACCACAACTACTAATCCACAACCGAAGCGGTGGCCAAATGAGTTGAACACCTTCCCACATCACATATTAGGCATAGGTTCAGCCCGTCTAATACCATGTCGAAAAGCAAAAAGACAAACAAAAGCTGCTAGGATTTCAATAGATGAATACAAGAATGATTAAATAGTACACGATGCTAGAATATATACGAAACTACATTTTCAAATACGGAACAAAATTCAAATTTGTATGAAAAAGTATCAAATCTAGAACGAAAAAATCAAATCCCAATAGATAATTTTTTAAAATTTTCTCTTAACTGATCCAAGTGGTAACTGTCTCCTGATACCATGTTAAATTTCAAACATACGATGAATCATTCTTCAGTTTGATCCAAAAATTAACTTACATGTTACGATTCAAGATTTAATATATATGTAACACTCTTCTTCAACTAATCTACATGGACAAAAAAAAATCTACGTGAGACAACTTATCAGCTAATTTTTTTATTAACATTGATATTTGGCACCATGCACCAAGAGTAACCATTGTAATTTTACATTATCTCAACTCAATCTAAACATCCCATCATTTCAGTTGACACAATGATAGATGTCAACTACTGTGAACTAAGAAAGTCAACGGAATGCCTACTGAACTTTCAGTAGACACAGACTACACAGATTCATCACCATAGCTCTTGCTCTGGCTAGACTCAACATTTTCTTTGTCCAGTTTTGATTTGGACTGTTTTGGAGACATCTTCTGCAGCTGTGGATTTTGAGAACTCTGCGCATTCAGGTATGTGTAAAATGACATACCAGCAAGTGCTGTGATAGCCCCGCAAATACTGATGGAACCTGGATTTGACCCAAACATTAAAAACCCTCCCAGCAATATGACACAGGTTTTGAACTGCCCAAGTACCACATGAGTGATGGCTGAAGTTGCTCTGTAAGAACAGAATACCAACAGAAATTGTAAGTAACAACAACTAATACAACTCAGAGAATTTCACAAGTGTAGTCTATATATTCTAATGACTTGATGACATTTGACTAGGGAGTACATGAGAGTGCGAAGCTCAAGCTAGGAATATAAAAATTTAATGCGATGGTTAAAACACAACGATAGATCATGATTTTTTCCCAACATAATGAAAGCAGTGTATTTGAATTGGATAGTTAACTGTCATTAGAATATATAGACAAAATTTTAGGAAAATAAACTACTCAGCACTCACCCAAGAGCCAGGGCACCTGACCACTGAAGAAAGAAGCCAAACACGCCAGACAGGAGTATTGCAGCCGTGTTACCGAAGTTCCAGTCAAATGATAGAATGCCAGGAGGATCAAGCCAAGGCATCATAGCAACCAAAATAGCAGAGTAATAGGGGTTGTTTTCCACATTAGCCTGCTCATTGCAACTAACACTGGTACTTGAAATAACAAGATTAAATTTATAGATGACTGAGAGAAAATAAAAGGGAAATCCGTACGCTAAGGCTGTCCAGTTCTCCTGTTTGTTGCATATTGGACCAAAGAATCTTATTGGGTAGCACTAGGGATTATCCAGGCTAGTGCTACACAAGCACCAAAAAAGTGAAACTGCAAGTCGTTCACAGTAGCTACAGCGACTCCAACAGAGACTAAAGCTAGTGAGAAAACCTGAAAAGTGTCTAAATCTCAGCTATGCCACAGTTTGAGTACGAAAAGAATTCGGACTACATGGATCTAATACGAATAGCAAAGCTTTCACAAATATGGGCAAACGTAGGACCATCCAAAGACAGTTAAACAAGTGTCTACTTACTTTTAGATAAGAAACCCTCTTCCCAATCAAAATGAACTCAGCCAAAACAATACTTGGAGTGACAGCAATCTTGGCCATCTGATAAAACCCCACACTGCGAAAATAAAGAATATGGAATAAATAAAATTACGTCAAGAAATTTACAAGAGGAGTCCAGGATCTTACCTATTATATTTTAGACTAACATTTGCAAGGCCAGTGGAGAATGACATGACAAATCCTAAAGCAAGCAGTGTAGAGAAACGCGACTTTGTTGAGGGGGGTGCAGGTAGGACGGAGAATGCGTTAAGAATAGCCATGAATAGCCAGCTAATTACATAATGAATAAATGTAAGGCATATTGGGAAATTAAAGCCAACTTCACCAAGTACCTGAAACAACGGCAAGCAAAGATGCAAAGAGCATTGAGGTATTGCGGAATTAGCAACAAAAGAAAGTGGTACTAATAAGGGATGAGAAAGAGACCACTTTGTTCATCAAGATAATAGCAATCGAGACAAGGAAATTGAATGTAAGAGCGACAGATGGTCCACATATGCGCTGCTGCTGGCGTTTTGCACCCTCGGAGGAACGCAATTCATTGAACAGTGAAGCCCGGACGTTCTCGAGCGCTATTCCTGTTGAAAGAAGAATGAAATTAAATGTTTAAAGTCGAATTAAATTAACACAAAGACACAATGTATAGCCGGAAAGCAGGGGTATTTGTGCAGACAAAAGTGGAAATATGAAATATAGGGTTTGGTTGTTGGAATTGAACTGAAAAAGATCCTTTCTTGAAAGCAAAAAAAAGGAAGTGAACCTCGTTCGCCCGCATCACTGTCCTTGCGCTTGAGGATTTTCCTAACATCTTTCCTGGAGAGGAAGTCGAGCATTTTGGCAAGTAATTACTTGACCATACCTCCTCGGTGGTCAAAGCAATCTCGTAGTTACAGTCTGAGAGTATAGGAATTTCTTCTTCCGAACGAAACTCAAAACAGACAATTGGCTGCAAGCAAGCAAAGAAGCGCAGTGAGTAGACAAGCGGCGGTGATTGCGGAGAATGGCGATGGAGAGCAGATGACTAGGAGGTGATTAATCAGTTTTTTCTTTATTTCATATAAAAATATGTTTACTTTATTAAATTTATTTATCACATACTGTATTGTATTGTTGAGCCACTTACTGCTGAGTCTCTTCGTTTGATCTTTGAGTCAGATATTCCTCAACTCATCACAAGAAGATTTACCTACAGTGCATTGCCATTGAGCTCTTCGTAGGACAAAACTGAAAATCATTTTTATTACAATTTGAGAGATGTAGATCATAGTTTCAATCAACTTCCATGAGTCATTTCCAAACTTGAAGCATAGAGTTACAGTGGAAGACCCCTATTGCCCCCTTTCTGAGCTCTACTCCAGCAGATCAGTCACCCAGAACATTATATGAGCTTGCCTCTGGCAGTATGCATCCTACATAACTGAAAGTAGTTCAGACGCTCACAAATAAATAAATGAAGAGTACTGTAACATAGACATGTTACCCTTTAATCTTCCTACCAACAAATATTTAGCTATCTTCATCCACTTTACATCTCCTCTTTAATATTTCATTTTCCTTCCTCAGTTTCATAATCTTTTCTTTCAAGCCCTCCACATTCCTACTAGCAGTTAGATCTCGCTGCTGTTCCGCAATCTTCATTCTACTTATTAGCACTATATGAATATCATGTTAACAATTTTTTACCAACACGGCTAAGCAACTCTACGCATTTCCATTATTCTCAAGACACTAGAATGCCATGAAATACATACTGAAAGCCGTCAAAGAAGGCATGCCATTTTTGTAAGTAATATGAAACAAAGGTACACACACTATAACTATGGATATTGGACAATGAATGGAAGACTACAAGACTGCATATATAGTGTCACCCATGGAAAATTAGTCATCAGGATTCAGGACCCATGGAGAGTTTTCACTCACATTCTTTTTCTAGATCATGAAGCTTTTTATTGAGCTCATTTTTCTCTTCCTGATCTAACATCAGGCAGTCCTTCAGATCCTGTACCTCTTGACAATCTGCCATCAACCATAATATATCAGCAATAACAGGATGCAAGTTGATATCTCATATGAACGTTCGTGTGGAGGATCCTACATTTTAACTCCAATCTATGAGTCAAGGTTTCCATCTGGTTACCATAGCATTTATATGGGAACTTTGAGAAGCTAAGTCGCTACGCAGCTGATCAATCAACTTCTGATTTTCAGTGTTCTGGATTGTATGATTCCTAACAGTGGCAGGTAGATAGAATCAGTATCAGTGCACAACAGTAGCACACATGATTACTCACCAAAGTTGAATCTCTAGCTTCTCAATTCTTTTTCTATAGCCATGTTCAATCAGTTGAATTTCCATTTTGCACTCCTGAAATATTTCTATTCATTTCAATTACATAACAAAGGATAACTGAAATGATGTCTAAACATAAAAGACTGCTGTCTATTTTTTCCTCTATAGATTGATTGAAATTAAAAGCTACTGCCAGGTTGCTCATAAATGAATAAAAAAAGGCACCTTGTCTTTCTTGAGGCATTCATCACTGAGTCTCTTCAGTTGATCTTGGAGACTCTCATATTTGGAACGGTATTCAATCTGTATAGCAAAACACGGGAAATGTCTGCTGTCAAGCAAAAAAGGAGGTATGTATATGATTTTGATGGCAGACCTGATCACTTAAACTGCCTACAAATCCTGCATATAGCTTCGTCAAGCGCTCATTTTCTGCAGGAGCATTAGCAACTGATTTAATTAAAAAATACTGAGAGTAGTAAATCAACAGCGGCCGGCCTTGCAGGCTATCGAAATGCAAAGAAAAAAAGAGGAAGGCAACAGAGAAGCTGAGCTCACCTGATCCGAGGGTATTGCAAGTAAGACGGAGGGCCTCGCTTTTAGTGAGTTCCTGACTGTATTTGGACTTGAGAAGTTGGATCTCTTGGGCGGCGTTTGTAGCATCCTGGTATATATACATTTAGGGTTCGGCTCGATAGTAGAAAAGAGAGAACAAGGCGACTCAACCTCACCTCGCATATCTGATCGAAACTCTCGAGCAATGACTCCATCTCTCCGTCGCAAGTTGCCGCAATCGCTGAATCCCTCAAGCATGTAACTCGCATGGCTTTGGCTTGATTCATCTTTTGAAAATCGTGAGAGGATTATTTGGAAATTATTTTTTCATTTGGAAATTTCGGTGATTTTTTGTATTTAATTCGTAATGTGATGCCTTTTTCTTCTTTCCATTTCATGACATGAATTAATATTCTCCGTTTCCAAATCGATCAGTTGATCTTAAACCACAAAAAAACTGTCAAAGATTAATACATTATAAAACATTCATTTCACGTAGGCTATCTACTGTCCCTCAAGGCCACAGAGGTTGCTCATCAATCTTGCTAAGCTTCTCATCATCTAGCCTCTTCCATGTACTCATCCTCCCCACCCCACTCCATCCATTCCTACTTTCCTCAAGTTCAGCTAATATAATCCTTGCCCTCCTCGGCCACCCAGCTTTACCATACCCATGATACCCAGAACCTCCACCATAACAAAACCATATGCCATCTAATTTCCCACAAAAATCATTCGTGTGGTCATGACCCATGAACACAGCTTTTACGTCTGTTTTGGATGCCAAAGTCTTCAGAACTCCAGAGTTCACCATAGAACATGCTACGCCTTCTTGAAACTGCCCTATAATATGCTGGCCATATAAATATCGAACTTCTGGAATCGGGATATGGAAAAAGGTCAATCCTGGAGATGTGTATGAAACATGCATTGACCCATCACTATACTGGCGGTCCTGCTAAAGTATGCCACACATGGTAAATAAAATACACTATTGCCCCTTTTCTCAAAAGAGAGTCAATTACTTGACTGTCCATTTATTTATAATTTTAAATAGAAGGTCTGATGACTCTAATGCAGTAGAACGTATCAAGTTTATTATTTAAGATAGGTTCCGAAGTTTTCATACCTTAAATCGTACAGCAACATCACTGAGCCACTGCAGTTGCGATTCTTTGATCCATCCATATGTCCTAACACCATTCACAGTTTCCCTGTCCCCACTGTCTAGAAAGAACAGGTTAAGAACACTGCTATTTGCAGAGGGAGACCCAGGAGCGCCATAAATTTGAATATCAAAGTTTCCAAACCCTTCAATGTTTCTTTTGACGTGCCTCTTTGAAGAACAATGTAACGCTTCATTTATCGGATTGACCTGTGATACAGAGTAATCCATTGAGGATATAATAGACATCAGTTCTTCGCGGGTCATGGTTGATTCTTGGTCATGGTTCCCTAAAACCGCAGCCCACGGGATTCCAGAGCTTAAAACAGGACTGAAAGCCCTGTATAGGGATTCTGCAGCATCTATAGCGCTTGGCCCAAAAATATTATCTCCTGATCATCAAAATAAGCTATAAACAACCATTTGCAAAGCGTTTCTGGAATTTAAGAACTAGTGATATCTGCTTCTCCAGTATAACTAGTAATAATGGTTCTCTAGCAAAAATTTAAACACAACCGAAGTGAAAAAACAGGAATGCTGAATACAAAACTTTCTTAGATATTCAGATATGGTAAGTTGGTTTAATGATAAGGTATCAACATTTATTCTGTTTCGGATGTTGTAAATATTTTCTCCCAAAGGCACCATTGCCATTTTCCTGAGTTTCATGGTATGAGGTCAACTACAACACTAGAACCATATTGATTCTACTGTCTCTAAGAGTGGCATATCTCAGGCAAACATTATTTGACAGTAGGACTAATGAGAAGTAAGAATGGGGTTAGTCATTTTTTTCATTCCAAAATTTAGATATATGAGTAAGAATAGAGGGTAAAACAAATATAGTTGCACTCAAATTATTCAACAAACACAACAAAAAGGCAACTTAGATTAAGTGTAATGATCAAAATGAAGCTGAACATTAGAGACACTACTGTATAATAAAAGTAATTAAACCAAACAAAGCATATGTAATTGGTATACCGGTGAAAGCAACGAAGTCAGGTTTCTCAAGCTGAATGAGTTTATAGAGGAAGTGGGTTGTGTTGAGATCTGAGCAGGAATAGAATTGGGAACGTAAGACGTCCCTGCAGTGGGTGGCTGCTCCATTGCCATAGTGCATATCAGCGACCTGAAGGATCTTGAAAGTACCGTCCGACCGAAACCGGAGAGGAAGGACCGGTGACCGTTTGATGTGGACGGATGAGTAGTGAAGTAGCAATCTATGGGAGATTAGGGTTTGCAAGAGATGAAGAAATGAGAGAATGGCGATTAGGTGGAGGAGCGAGAGTATCCATTTTGATTTAGGGTCGCCCATCCCTCTCTCTGCTTTAATCGCATCTCACAATTAATAGTGACTATTGAGGAAGCTCATAGCCCTTCCACCTAGGGGTGTTCATCGGGCCGGGCCGGGCCTCACCCTAAAATGCCAAATCCGAGTCCTAAATAACGTAAAAATTTCGGGCTTTTCGGTAAAATTCAGACCGGGCCGGGCCTCCTCTAAATTTAAAAGCCCTCGGGCTTTAAAAAGCCCGTTGACTTAGGGCTTGACCGGGCCGAATCGGGCTTTTTCGGGCTTTCTACCGAGTTTTTACGAATTTTTCCGAAAATAAATAAATTTAATTTTAATATTTATATCATTTCAAAATATTTTTAATATTACATTGTGTTAAATAGTTATTAAAATAATTTATCTCTTCTTTAAAAAGACATGACATTGGGTTAATTATTCTTAAAGCCTTAATTATTCGAACAATGTACCAAATGTAATCAATATTTCAAGATTAGTTTTTATTATATTCATATTTTTTAGTTATGTTAAAGTTGAAGTTGGTTATTTAGTCTACATATTTAAATGTATGTTATCATAAAACATCAAATAGTATTAAAATATTACGAATTCGACACTAATATTCGAACAGTGTACCAAATGTAATCAATATTTTAATATTAGTTGTTATTATATTCATATTTTTTAGTTATGTTAAAATTGAAGTTGGTTAATTAATTTACATATTTAAGTGTATGTTATCATAATAAACATCAAATAGTAATAAAATATTACGAATTCGACACTAATATTGATAAATCGTATAGTTTATATGAACGGTTTTTCGGGCTTTGCATCGGGCCGGGCTTTCGGGCCGATCGGGCTTCGAGAGACAAGCCCGAGCCCGGCCCTAATGTATCGGGCTCGGGCCTTCATCGGGCCGACTAGCGGGCCGGGCCGGGCCACCGGGCTTTTACCGGGCTTTCGGGCCGACGGGCCGTTTGGACACCCCTACTTCCACCATTTGCTTTTAAAGCACTTTTAGACTCTATTCAACGCTACTAGAGAATCTTTTTGGTAGATTTGTAAATTTTACTTGTATTCATTGATTATATGTAATTAATAAATGAGATTTTAACAACATATTAACGAGACATGTGAATAGCATATGTTTTGCATGTAATATTGTAAATGACATTTGCAATGACGTGGTGCAATATTAGTTAACGATGAAATGCAATCAACAGATGCAAAATGGGGGTTCACGAGTGACGTTGCATATGTTTAGTCCATGACCAAAATATTAAAATGCAATTAAAAAATAATTCATAAAAGTATCGGGTCGTCCTAGGAGCAAACTTAAACTTGTACGTTTACCTTTAGTCTAACTATCTCGAATTAATATTTAGTTTTGTAGGGTTGGGTTCCTGTGAGACAAACGAGTTTTGTGAGACGGTGAGACATGATCTTCCACGTTGATTTTAATAATCTAACGGTTGTGATTAATTCATCTTTAATTAAATTAAGGGACAAGTGTGCGTAAAACGCGGGGGCGGTTAAGAAAAGTGGTTTTAAATCTCATCCGTTAGATTTGATAAAATGAATGGACGAGATAAAGTTTTACTGTTTTACACATATATAATTGTCTCATCTGAACCTAATTCTAGTTTTGTAAAGATCAAAATTAAGATAAGCAAGCTAAGATTCAATTATCAAGTTTCAAGAAGATTCAAGTTTGATTTCATTTGTGCAGCGTATTATAATAAAGTGACAAATGTGAATAAGTAATTGAGGACTCTTGAAGTTATAAATATATCAATCTTCAGGACTAACTTTCGCTCAATTTTGAATGTCAATCTATCTTGGGAATCTCAATCTTTTAATATGTTGATTCGCTCAAACCCCATCCACCAATCACGAATCGTCATTATGATGATCAATGAAAGAGTTCGGTAAAGTGTATTCAACCCCTACCTTATCTCTTATGCTACTTTAGTATACCAGTAAGATATAAGTTGGTTTTACTCTTATCTTTCCTAAATCTGTATCTTTCAAAAACGTACTTAAGCTAATACATATTTTATGTTGGCATTCTTTCAAATACCTAGCATGCATAATTTAACATACTCGAATAAACCGTAATCCATCAATCATTTACCTAAACTTTGGTTTAGAACATCATCACAATAGTTAGAAACATACTAGACAAGTTTAATCAAATCTCGGAACGAAGTAGATTACTCACAATACATGCACTAGAATAATAAGGAATCAAACACCTATTTTCTTTTTTCTTTTCTAGCTTGATCTCTCGAGCCTAGTTTCCTGTCCAAATATGATCTATGAAATCAGACGTCTCCCAAAATTAAATTTGTCTTCTCGTTTCGATTACAGGAACTTATAAATAACCTTTTGAATTCTCCCCGGGTCCTAAGATGTATCCAACCTGGGTAACCCAGGATCACCCGTACTCAACAACTCTATCTCATTTAGTTTAGGTCTAGTTGGTCGGGTCTGCTTGGTTTACCTGCCTTACATTAATGGCATCATTTTTTGCCTCTTTTGGTCATCCCAGGTCGCCTAGGTTTCCTCGCTTAACCTGGACAACGTGGCCTTAATTTGCCTCATATTGTTGTTGCTCTTTTCTCTTGCCAGGGTATGCCGGGTTTCATTCATTTGCATGGCTAACCCGATCTTAGATTATCCCAGATTGCATTAGCAATCTCTCCAATGTCTTGTATGGAAGAAAAATAATCATTTTCTCTCATCTCATAAATCCATCCTTTCAGTTATTCTTCTAACTCCATCAATATACACCTAAAAAATTCTTGTGGATACAATTCTGCAAGTCGAATTATCTTTGGTAAATCAAAATTAGAAAATGAATTCTTGGGTCAAGACAACCGATATAAGAGAGCAACTCCGTGCTCGATTTAGTAAATCGATTCTCCATTTCCTGACTAATTCGATCAATTACCTAAAAAATAAAGTATTATTAGAAAGATATTAAAAATTTGAATGTCATTCAAAAAATATCGATTACCTGATAGAATATATCAATTTGAAAATGGAAGTCATTTGTAGTAGCACAACTCAAGCGAAAGCGACTTCGAATTTCATCTCCCATATTAATGACTTGAATATTATTCTTGTCACAAAATGTATTCACGTCCTCTAAAAGTCCATTTCATCCATCATTCCTCAAAGTAAGCAATCTTGTTTGTGTGCTATGAATCAAATTAAAGTCCTCCATATTCTTTTGCAATTTTTTTTGATAAAGTTTATGTGAAAATGTTAATTTCATCAAGTGAGCAATGAAAACCAATTGATAACTCTCCAACTTTTCAACCAAACTACAAGCAACTCCACGAGTTTTCAAGTCGGATCCATCTCGAAATATATTACCAAGAGCTTCAATAGTTGAAGGCCACAACGTTAGAAGACGAATAATGGTCGTGTAATGTGAACCCCAACGAGTAGCTCTCGGACACACTATATTCTGGCCATTACCATTTTTGAAACCACTCTCTTTGAAAGCATCTCCAAGCACCTCCAAAGTTGGTCATCGGAAAAATATGTGAACGTGGTTGACAATGACCTTTAAGTATATATCCTCTCCTAATTTCATCTCTAATATTAAATTCATAGTCATTGATTGGTTTCCTTAGCGCTGGATCACTGACAATATCAACATCCTTATCAAATTCATTCACTTTGTGGTCTCTTCCCCCTTGCAATATCAGTTTCTTCAGCTGTATTTTATCGATCAATACAATATCACATTCATTATCATCATGCGTAGAAGATTCAACATTTGATACACTCGGACGCAGAAGACGGATAACGAATTTATCAATGGAAAATATGTATAATAAAAGAAAAATAAAAAATAAAAACATTCAATCAAACAACTCAATTAAAACCCTAATTGAAAATTGCAAGATATTAAAAAAATACAACACTCAACATACGGAGTCTCGACGGCGAAGCGTAATCAAATACGGTAGTTGACAATTAAATTTCCTCCTCTCGCTTAAATTCACTCGGACGGTAAAACGGTCGGACGGTTTTGTGTTGCTGTATGAATGTCGTTCACTTCTTTGTTTAATTAGAAAATCTGATTTTTTTATTTATCTAAATATATGTGTTTTAACTAAAATATATTTAAAAATTGGGAGGGTCAGACCCCCTCTCCGCCACTGACTGCAAGTGGATCGCAAAAGACAGCTAAAGGACCATGGTTAACCAAAGCATCATCAAACCCAAAGTCAATGTATGAGCCTCAAGGACCATAGTCTATGACTCTATGTATTGGATCATCAAAGTCAACGTTCAGGAATCATAGCTGACGTGTCCCATTCGCATTTCCCATATGTTCGGACCATAGTATAGTTTTGGACTAAAATCTGTATGTTGTAGTCATTCGGTAATAATCTTGAGTAATTGTCTCTTCCTGTCTCGTCCAGGCCCTAAGAAGAGCCATTTTCATAGCCTTTCTCATTTAGTATGTAAGACATTATCCGAAATTTTCAATAAGAGTTCCGACAAATTGAGACAAGTTTGCGCAAGGCGCATATATCCAGATTATCAACGCGTTGCCTAAGCCCATATCCGAGTTAGGGTAGGGTTTTTGGCATTTCTAAGGGTATCTCAAAATTCTAAGCATATCGTTATGTTCTACGCAACAAACATGTCAACTCTAATTTTTAGTTCTCTAACGTGACATACAGAGTGATCGAAGACAAAGTGTAAAGTACTTAACGGTGGAGGAATTTACTTCTGGAGGTGGAAATTATGCAGGACTTATTTTATGAGTCCAAATCAGGAAACTGAAGTTTTGGTTAGTGCCTACGATAATTTCTACAAGTTATTCTATATAAGTCAACTGTGAGATGCATTCATATGCAAAGGGCCTGAATAATTGCTTTTAACTTTGGAGAGCTGTAATTTTTAGCAGGCAATTCAAGTCAAATAAATCTTTATTTACAAATAAGAGAAATCCTTGTATATTGTAGGTAAAAGAGCAGGTGAAAATTGGTAGTTTGGTGGTAAAATGCAAACAGATCTTGATCTTCTACTTAATCACAATCTAACAGTTACAATTTAAAATGATTACAAAGGGTAATTTTGGAAAACATATATAGTATAATATATTTACAAATATCTTAATTAATTCTAATCCTTTATTTTATGGTAACCGACATTCGGATCATGTTTCGTAATCATTCAATATTATTTTTATAGATTTCAAAAATACTAGTTTGTTTCCCAATATAATTCTCAAAAGGGTTTTTTAGCGAAAACCACCCGCCCAATAGGGCAATTTGAGACAAACCATCCCTCCAACTTTTTTTAAAAATAACCACCCCTTAATTGTAACGGTACTCAATCATGACACCCCTTGCACTGTTCCGGCGTTGACTATCATTAAACCCGCCGTTGACTCATCTGAATTTTAATTAAATTTCAAAATAAATCTTAATTAAATTAATTAATTACTAATCTAATCACATCATCCATCTAAAAGACAATTTCTAAAAAGCAGAACCGTGCAATATTATATTTTAATTTTTATAATTACATGTTTATGTTCAACTAAATATTTTAAAATAATTATTATTTGTATATCGTTGGGAATGTAGCCAAATCAGTTTTATAATTATAAATTTTAAAATCTTATTAACATTATATTCCGAATTATATTTTATTTATATATTTATATAAACATTTTTTGTTTAGTTTAGTTAATTTTTATATAGTAATATTTTTAGTAACATTATAATTTATCTTTTTATTCACATATAATTATGATTACTCTTATAATTTTTGGGTCCTTTTTTATAATTTAAATTTAAACTTATGAATTAATTTAAATTTGGTTGATGTTAAATTATTTTATTTTTTATTACTGTAATATTTTTAGCTTAGTTTATTTAATTTATTAATTTATTATATTTTTTGTTTTATTTAATAATAATTTATTTTTATTTATTTATATAATAATTATAATTGTCATAATTTTGGACCATAACCGAACCATACCACAATTTAAAACTTATCAATTAATATAAATTTTGATTGATATTAAATTATTTATTTTATATTATTATAAAAATTTAGCTTAGTTTATTTTATTTTATTAATATTTTTTATTTAATAATATAATATGCAGTTTTTTTATATAAATGATGTGATTAGATTAGTAATTAATTAATTAAATTTAAATTTATTTGACATTTAATTAAAATTCAGATGAGTCAACGGCGAGTTTAACGACAGTCAACGCCGGAACAGTGTAAGGGGTGTCATGATTGAGTATCGTTACAATTAAGGGGTGGTTATTTTTAAAAAAAAGTTGGAGGGGTGGTTTGTCTCAAATTGCCCTATTGGGCGGGTGGTTTTCGCTAAAAAACCCTTCTCAAAATAATGGTTTCCGAATCCGATAGCAACTCTCGCTCACTAGTACAGATTATATATTCAACAGCGCTTGTAACTAAGCGTTGTTAAAAAAATAGACCTTTAACAGTGCTACAAATAATAAGCACTGTTATAACGAGCATTAACACAACGTTTATTTATAAAACGCTATCAAAAATATACAACAACGCTTATTCAATTAGGCGCTATCTAAAGTAACACTTTTCACAGCATTTAATTGGATAAGCGCTATTATAAATCAAAATTAAGATAACGCTTATACGAAAAGCGTTGTTATTTACATACAACAGCGCTTTTCGTATAAGCGCTATCTTAATTACAACTTTTAACAACATTTAATAAAAAGCGTTGTTAAAGACTTATATATAACAGCGCTTAACTAGAAAAGCGATGTGAAAGACTTATATATAACAGCGCTTTTCGTCAAACCTCTTCCGTCACCTTTGCTCTGTAATTTTCGACTTAGCTCTGTCTTCAAAGTGCACTCCAAGATTCATTCAAGGGTTTCGTTTTTAAGTTCCGATACGGTACTCCTGAACCCTAATTTTTGTTGGTGTTTTTTGTTGTATAAATCTACTTGTACATTGTGGTATTGTGTTTGATCATGAATAATTTTGATAAATATGTAGATGGAAAATCTTCATATCACAAATGATACCGATGATGGCGCGGGAGAGTGTTCCGCGCCCGCTAGGAGAGGAAGGAGGGGGCCGACATATTTGACCAGATTTTGTAAGGAGAGAAGTACCTCTCAAACTTTATCCACGATCGAGTTTACCGAAAAAGGACATCCAACGGGTCCAAATAAATCAATTTGGAAAAGTGCACTTTGTTTGGCAGCAAGAACACGAGTTCCAATTACTCATCTCAACTGGAAGCATGTGCCAGCAGAGTTGAAGAACCTCGTTTGGAGGGATATGAAGGTAATAAAATAAAATGTGATTTTTATTCTTTGATAATTATGTTTGAAGTGATTCTTGCATTAATGTTATTTTACATATCAATTTATATTTTGATACTATATATGCAAAGCTTTTGAAATGATTTGTTCTTTTTACTTGTTTTACAGGCAAAATTCAATGTGTCGGATGCTCACAAGAATCAAGAGCTGACACAAGCGGGAATCTCGTGGAGAAATTTTAAGACAACCCTTAACAAAGATTACATCAAGGGTAGGAAGAATGAAGAAGATCTCAATCTTGTTTATCGGTTCATTACTCCGGATCAGTGGGCGGAGTTTGTGGCTGTGAGGAGAAGCGAAGAATTTGAAGGGGAGGGCTTGAGAGCTGCCGAAAGAGCACGCCTCAACAAGTATCACCATGCTACTTCTCGAGGCGGATATATGCGCGCTGAGGAACTCCTTAAAAAGGAGAAATTTGATGAGCTTTAGGCTATTGGAATGTACGATGCTTCTGATTTAGAGACCATTATAGTTGAGAGGCACGAAGTATGGAAGAAAGCCATTATAGTTGAGAGGCACGAAATTTGAAGGGGAGGGCTTCAAGAAGCGTTGTTAAAGGGCAAAAAAAAGCGTTGTTAAATAACTAATCTGTAGTAGTGAAATCTAGGAGTTTTCAAAACATTCAAATTATGGATGGAACGTCTTCATAATCCAGATCGACTACATGGATAACAGTCGAGATAATTAAAATAATTTCTAGCATATTTTTACACTTACAGTTGGGATAAAATATACTAACATCATGTGTTTTTACTTTTGTAGTGTCCACAACAACCAGAGGCAATGATCTTATGTGGTTATTATTGCATAAGATACGTTCAAGATATCATTAAATATGTCCAACAAGATAATGGACAACTTCATGACAATTTTATTGATGTAAGTTTCATTTTTTCGTTGCCTTTTTAAAAATATAATACAATTTACATTTATATAATACGTGCTTTGATGTGAAATAAGTGTTTCCAAATGGTCCGAAAAGTTACCCGTCTCATGTCATGAACGAAGTAAGGGACGAATTCTGCTATTACATTCTTGATTGTCTCGTTCAAGATTATCAATGGAATTGATGAGGTAAGTTATATAATTATACTATACCATTGTTTTAATGAGTGTTGTGTTAAATCTTCTAACTAGTGTAATTTTTTTGTATAGGTTTAACAAGACAAAGAAGTATGGATCCTTTTGTTTAGAAACTAGTGATATTCTGTGTATGATGTGTGAAATGTAATGTTGATCTTTTAATGTGTGAAATGCCCATTTATTTTTTGATATGCGGGCGAGTAAAGTGAATGTTTATCTTCAAACTCGTGAAGTGAAAAATGATCATCTTTTGCAGTGTTTGGTTTTTTGTACAAAGAAGCCAAGTCTGTCAAATTTGTAAGCAACTATATAAAAGCGACTATCAAAAAGCGCTTTTAAATACAACTTTTCACAGCGCTTATTAGGATAACCGCTGTTAAACGTAAACTTTTCACAGCGCTTGAACCTAAGCGCTGTTAAATATCACCCACTGAAACCGATTTTTGGATTTACTTATTACAGCGCTTTTTCTCTAAGCGCTGTTAATTATCTATATATTAAAGCGTTTTAAGATAAGCGCTGTTATATAATAGGTTTTAAAAGCGCTTTATTTTATAGGCACTGTTAAAAAGTTTTGTAGATTTAATTTTTTTAGGTTTTACCCGATTTTGATTTTTATGTATCCTAACCTCTCATGTCGTCTCTGCCTCCGAACATCAATTAATCTCAACCTTGTTAAGTCATCTTTTTCCGTCTTGTTTAAAATATTGATTTTAATGTATGTTTGTAAGTCATTTATTTAGATGCGCTTATGAATGTCAATAATTTGATCGTCGTGCTTTCTTATTTATCTTTTCTAGGTATTTGAATTCCGATTATTCTCAACCTTGTAAGTCATAATTGATCGAAGTTGGATGTGTTTAAATCATTTGCCGTTGGTTATGAAGAAGGAGTAAGAGGGTTCTGTCTGTTTGCTAAGAATTTTGCAGACCGGAATGACACTGAATATGTGTTTTTTCCATGCACTGATTGCTGGAATAACAAAAAAATAAAAGTCAGAGATCTTCACAAACATTTGTTATTAAAGGGGATTGATCCACAGTACAAAGTTTGGCATCTACACGGTGAATTTGAAACAGCTAGCTCTCCCCCCGGGTGGAACAACATGGATTTAATTGTGAAAATATGGATTGAGAGGATGACAATTTAATTGGAATGGTGAATAACATGGAAAAGAGATGAACGTCGGGTCTTTTGTCATTGAAAAACTGAAATCTGATTCTGAGACACCTTTATACGATGGTTGCACAAAATTTGCCAAACTTTCAGCAGTGTTAAAGTTTTTTAATCTGAAAGCAAAGAATCGATGGAGTGATAAGAGTTTTACAGAGTTATAAACATTTGTCTCAGAAATGCTTCCTGATCCGAACACATTACCTACTCGTACTTATGACGCGAAGAGGGTAATGTGTCCTATGGGAATCGAATACGAAAAAATTCATGTTTGTCCAAACGATTGTATTTTGTTTGAATGTCCAGTTTGTAACTCTTCAAGATACAAATCGAACAAAGCTCCCAGTATCAGTTCAAAAGGCGCACCGTCTAAAGTGTTGTGGTATTTACCTCCAATTCCTAGATTTCATCGGCTCTTCTCAATCTCAGACGACGCTACTAATTTGCGATGGCATGCTGAAAAGCGTGTAGAGGATTATATGATGCGTCATCCGGCTGATTATAATATTCCACCTTAGTTGTGCATAAAATGCAGATATATGATGCTCTCATTATTGATTTTTGGTCCTCGGCAGCCAAGCAATGACATTGATGTTTATTTACAGCCATTGATAGATGATCTAATTCGTTTGTGGGGCGAGGGTGTCCCTACTTATAATGTATCTAGAGACGAGTTTTTTTATATGCGAGCGATGTTATTTTGCATAGTCAACGATTTTCCTGCATATGGTAAATTGTCCGGATATAAGATCAAAGGATACAAAGCTTGCCCAATATGTGGAGAGAATATACATTCTCAACATCTTAAAAAACTGTTGCAAGATTGTATACATGGGACACAGACGTTTTCTTCCGACCAATCATTCCTACCGTCGAAAGAAAGCTTCGTTTAATGGGAAAGTTGAGTTTGAAAATGAACCAAATCAGCTTCTGGCAAGGAAATACTTGATACTATTTGGGAAGTTCCTAATGTTTTGGGAAAACGAGGACGTAATACTGTTGATGGTTTGTGGAAAAAGCGATCTATATTTTTTGATCTCCCATACTGGTATACCCTTACTGTTAGACATTGTATTGACGTTATGCATGTGGAGAAAAATATTTGTGATAGTCTTATCGGTACCATTCTTAACATTCCTGGAAAGTCAAAGGACGGTGTGAAGGCTAGATTGGACATGCTTGAAATGAACATTCGTAAGGAGTTAGCTCCCGAACAAAGAGGACAAAGAACCTATCTACCACCTGCGTGTACGACTTTATCTAAAACTGAAAAAATTAGTTTTTGTTCCAGTTTGAAGGGTGTTAAAGTTCCTTCGGGTTTCTCGTCAAATATTTCAAGTCTGGTTTCCATGAAAGACATGCGTCTTGTTGGTTTAAAATCTCATGATTGTCATACATTGATGCAACAGCTATTGCCTATCGCAATTCGTGGGATATTGCCTGAGAACGTGAGATCTGCTATTACAAGATTGTGTGTTGTTTTCAGCTCTTTGTGTTCTAAGACAGTTGACCCGCTTGACTTAGACGAACTCCAAAATCAAATTGTTGTTACTATCTGTCAGCTTGAGATGTATTTTCCTCCCTCATTTTTTGACATTATGGTTCATTTGACTATTCATTTAGTACGGGAGATAAAATTTCTTGGACCGGTCCATATGAGATGGATGTATCCTTTCGAAAGGTACATGAAGACCTTAAAAGGTTATGTGAGAAATAGACATCGACCTGAAGGTTCTATGGTTGAAGGATACATTGCCGAGGAAGCAATTGAGTTTTGCTCACATTATTTGGGCAATATTGAGTCTATTGGGATTCCAAAGCCGCGACACTTTGATCGTCTTCAGGGGAAAGGAACAATTGGATTTCAAGTTAAAGTTGTTCCTCGATCAGAGTTGCATGACGCCCATTTCTACGTGTTGCGGCAGGTTGATGAGATCGAGCCCTTTGTAGAACGTCATTTGCAATTGATAAGGTCATCTAATCAGGGAAAATCTGAAAAGTTGATTCAGAAAAAGCATTCAAAAGAGTTCGCTTCTTGGTTGAAAGGCAACGTTTTAAATTCAAATATTCCTGATTTTGTGAAGTCTCTTGGTATTGGGCCTAGTTGCGCCGTTCATTCTTATAGAGGGTATGATTTAAATGGTTATTCTTTTTACACAAAAGATCAGGATGAAAGAAGTTCAGTTCAGAATAGTGGCGTGACAATTGTTGCTGATACAATTCATGTGTCTAGTGCCAAAGATAAGAACCCTGTAAATGCCGGTGTGAATTATTATGGTGTTATTGAAGACATATGGGAAATAGACTACGTAGAAGTTCGGATACCTGTTTTCAAGTGCAAATGGGTGCATAGTTCGAATGTTCGTATTGATGAATTCGGCATGACATTTGTTGACTTTCGTAGAGAAGGATACAAAGACGAGCCTTTCATCATGGCTGAGCAAGCTAAACAAGTATTTTACGTCAAGGATCCCACAAATGAACATAAATATATTGTCGTTCATGGAAAACAACATATTTTCTTCGAAGATGGTATGGATACAAATGATTACTCTGAAGATAGTGCAGCGGTTTGTAGCACCATTCCAAACAATTTCGAAGACGTTGGTGAATTTCAACAGAGAAGGGATGATCACAATGAAGGCATATGGATTGAAAAACAATGTAAGAATTCCGAATATTTTTTAAAACATTAATATATTTGTGAAGTTGTGTTTAGATTTATATATCATTTACTTATTTGCTTGGTGTTTTTTACACAGGATTATAGTGAAAAGCACGCTATATAAAGAGATGTAATCAAGATTTTTTATGATTTGAAATTAAGCAGGTAATGTGTTGAAAATACTTACACTTTAATATTTAATTATTTAAATTGTTTTATTGTGTTCATTGTTCTTATGTGTTTAATTTTTTCATGCAGGTATTCGAGATAATATTGATTGTGAAGATTCAAAATTATAAGATGATGATTTAATAGAGCTTTTGTTTTTGTAAAGTATATTTGGGTAATTTATAATTAATGAATGTGTGGACTGCAGAGTTTTATTTGAACTTATTGCATCGCTCTTTATGTCATAAAGCGATGTTGTATATACAAAAGTTTAATACAGCGCTTAAAAACAGAATTGTATTTAAAAAACAGAGATTTATTACAGCGTTTAAATTAAAGAAGCGTTGTCCTAATTAGGGTTCTAAACCCTGAACCCTAACCCTTAATCCTAACCCTATTTATAACAGAGTTTCAAATAATAATAAACGTTGTAATATGCATTAATATTAATAATAAAACAAAATGTTTTACAGTGTTTAAATTATAATAAACGCTGTTAATTTATAATTAATAATTTTAAATCAAAAAAATGTACATATTACAGCGCTTATTCTTTTTAAAAGCGCTGTAAAAGACATCTTTTTAATATTTTGAAGTTTAAAAAATCAGGTAATATATTTTTAAGGTTGTTGTTTAGGTAAGAATTTAAAAACTTAATTAGTAACATTCTATTTATTTAAATATCATGAGAACATATTAGCATTTGAAATCATTGCCACTTAAAAATATGGACCGTGTCTCTTTACTCAATAGGTTGAACAGTGTACATTTTGATCAACTACTCTTTTCATTAATCAAAACACAACAAAAATGCAAGTAAATACTTTTTTTTGAAGTAAATGAGTTATTAGCTTCAAAAATCAAACTTTCAACTAAATTTGTTTTTTAAAAATCAATAAATTTTAACAACGGTTTATTACAACGCTTATCATTTTAGGAGAGTCTTATAATCAACTGGTGAGTCCGAAAACGCATACAAGTTACTGCATTCGTCGTAAGTTCATTATTTGTCTATATTTGATTCATAAAACATATTATAGCAAATCATGAATCATAGATGTCTTATAACTGGAAAGTTTAGTTCGTTATCTGTTTTTGTTTACATTGATGCTCAGAAAGATTATTTCAGGTTTTTATACTCACAAGGGTCTTTTTTTCGTATTAATAATATATTCGTTCGTATGATCCATACATTGTACACCTTTGATTTGTGAATCATAACATAGCAAATACTGAATCATAGGTTCCATGTCATCTTGGAATTCCGGTAATGCTGCTGCTTTTGTATAATACATGTCTTACAGCTCTTTTGTAGTAATCAAACGCTCGGCCAGACTCGTTATTGCTAACATTATATTCTGCATATGGATTGTAAAAACAAATTATATCGAATATCATCATATAACAAAGTTCACAAACAGATACAACACAATTCATTAGAAAGTAATATACGACTCCTGAATCATATATGTTCTTCAAATGAATCTTATACAATATAATTCATCAAAAAGTACCAAATGATTCATGAATCATATCTATTCTTTTAATGAATCATATACAAAAATCAAAATTTGCATAACAGATTTATCCACAAATATGCAATATAATTAATTAAAAATAGCATATGATTCATGAACCATATCCCAACTTTTAATGAATCATATAACAAGTATCAAATATCCTTATACGAAAAGGGTCATCAAAACAACATCAATCAAAACAAATTTTTCTGGATATCATTCTTCCGGTGGTGTCGTGACCTGCAAACGTACTACAACTTCATAAATCTACATCGCATGTAAACACTCATAATTCACAAATCCGACAACACCTACCTGAATTTTCCACAAGAAGATTAGGTTTCAAGTGCCGACCGAGAGTGAGACGAGGATGATTTACGATGGTTGATTCCGTAATCTCCAATGCGCTGGGTCTTAGGTTTCGCTGATTTGCGAAATCAATGCTCAATTCGAATCGGAACTAAATTTCACCTAAAGCACGATTTCAGGAAATCTTAAAACCGCTTGAATTTTGGAAATTATGTGACTAATTTACCCTTCTATGGACTGAAAACATTATATTTAAAATTTAAAATTTTCAATATTTATAAATTAACCTAAAATTAATGGTTGAGATCTGTTTGCATTTTACAACTAGAGGTTACTTTTCATAGGATCTTTACTCGGATTTGTATTATATATTTAGGTTGTTAGTTAGTAGATGAAAAACTTGATAATTTAATTGAAAATAGATATTCAAACTCGCTCCACAAAACACTCAAAATGAGATTTCATCAAACAAAATCTATGTGAAGTTGTGAATTAAAATACTTCAGACAGGAAAAATCTTTCCGCCTTATTCAACTGAACACACTATCCTGTAAATAAGAAGGGATATAAATCAATGGCAATTTTAGTTGAAATATATAAAGTAAACTCCCTGATCGCTGATTTCATCAACAAAAGGGGTTCAACAGTGAATATAAATTGGACCTAAACAATATTTTTTCTAACGTTCCGTAATCTGAAATAATATGATAATATATAGTATAAAATCAAATAAGAGAAGATAAATTTGCAGAAATCTGAGAAGTTTGAATGACAACATCCACAATAAAAATTTGACAGTGATGGGAAGAATGTTGGGAAAATCATAACAATATGTAAAAGAACTTACATCATCAGAATCTTACTTCTCTTCTAC
This sequence comes from Sedum album, assembly GCA_006409495.1. Taxonomy (NCBI): domain Eukaryota; kingdom Viridiplantae; phylum Streptophyta; class Magnoliopsida; order Saxifragales; family Crassulaceae; genus Sedum; species Sedum album. Next base: position 242,459 of record QZGG01000127.1, read on the forward strand.
CTTCTCTTATTTCTTAGCCTCGGCGGCAGCTGTAGCAGCACCACCACCACCGCCACCAGTAGCAGCAACCGCTACGGCTCCACAACTGCCACCTGATGGCAATGATGCTAACTTTTCCCTCCCTGATGCAATAAGCTCAGTAATGTCCTTAAACTTCTTTCAAAGCAATTCCAACTTGTGCTTCTGCTCAAACTACATTCATAAAAAATATAACAAAAAATTAGTAAGCAATAATTAATCATTCATGTAAGAATAAACAACCAAATATCACTCACAATTTCTGTACATAATTAATATACTGATTTAATTAAACGAAAAGCCCCAATTCGCAGCTGGGTAAAATTGAGACCAATTGGGCTTACAGTTAGTTATCCCTACACTTTGGACAGTTTTGTTTTTTTTTGATATCTTGGACAGTTTTGTTGAAATCATGCAGTTTATCTAACTTTTATCTTTTTTTTACTATTTTTCTAATTTTTATGATTTTCTTCCATTTTGGATTTTCCATTTCTTTTGTTATAAAACGGAACGGAGTATTCAAGAAACAGAGCATATCTAAGATGGAGGAGAGAAGGAAACCAGCGTACCCCGGCTGCCCGATCATAATCGGTGCAGGGCCATCCGGACTGGCAACCGCAGCCTGTCTTTCACAACAAGGCGTCCCATCAATCATCCTCGAACGTTCAAACTGCATTGCATCACTATGGAAAAAGAGAACATATGATCGCCTCAAACTCCATCTCCCCAAACACTTTTGCCAGCTTCCCCTGTTTGAATTCCCAAAACATATCCCAAATTATCCTTCTAAGCAACAGTTCATTTCTTACATGGAATCCTACGCTTCATTTTTCAATTTAAAACCAATGTTCAACCAAACCGTAACTGAAGCGGAGTTTGATCAAAGATGTAATCTTTGGAAAGTGAAAACAGAGGACTCTGTTTACACTTCAAAATGGATGATTGTGGCTACAGGCGAGAATGAAGAGCCTCTGTTTCCTGAAATATTTGGGATTGAAAAGTTCCAAGGCCCTATTATACATTCAAGCTTGTACAAGTCTGGTTTGGGCTATGAGGAGCAGAAGGTTTTGGTGATTGGATGTGGGAATTCCGGCATGGAGGTCAGCTTAGATTTGTGTCTTCATAAAGCTAAACCTTACTTGGTCGTGAGGAGCAATGTAAGTTTTGAGTTTCAGTGATTTCAAAATTTATGTGCTTCAAATTACAGTCTACTGTTTGATGCAGGTGCACGTGTTGCCGAAACAGATATTTGGATACTCAACATTTGGGATCGCTATGAAACTGCTCAGATGGTTCCCGCTGAGATTGGTTGACAGAATCCTCCTATGCGCAGCAAACTTCATGCTGGGAAAAACAGAACAGTTTGGCCTCCGACGGCCAAATATCGGTCCGATTGAGCTGAAGAATACCATGGGGAAGACGCCTGTTCTTGATGTGGGAGCGATGGCAGAGATAAAATCTGGTAATATAAAGGTACGTACTTGAGCCAATGTTTTTAAAATTTTGAGGTTTGAATTTGATGTATTAATTTAATTTATTTTGTATTTTAGGTGATGGGCTGTGTGGAAGAGATAACAAGAAAAGGAGCTAAGTTTATGGATGGGGTGGAGGAGGAGTTCGACGCGATAGTTTTAGCAACCGGATACAAGAGCAATGTTCGTAGTTGGCTAAAGGTTACCCTCGAATCATATTTTATTCCTACGTTTAACAAAACTGTATGAAATATTCAAGGGATTTGGAACCCAATATAAGTACCGTACGTTGTATGGAATGTTCAAAGAGTGCATGCAATGGATTGGTGGGATGGACCTGAGATATTTAAATTTTGATTTGGCAGGATTGTGATTTTTTCACTGAAGATTTTCCGAATGGTTGGAAGGGGAAATGCGGTCTTTATAGAGTTGGGTTTACAAAGAGAGGGTTGCCTGGGATAGCCTCAGATGCACTCAGGATTGCTGCTGACTTAGCTGAGGATTGGAGGACAACAAATTGTGATTGAGAGAAAAGGACTCAAAAACCGTTTAGGTAATAAGTATCTCAGAGGAGGGAGGATTAATGGGTAATTAGGTAATGAAAAATGGCTAAATTACAAAATACATTTTTAAATGGGTTTAGTCTATTAACAGTAGGTTTTAATTGTGTGTTTGGTCTATTAAAAGTAGTGTTTAATTAGCGAGTAGCTGGTGAATAATATGATCGTGTGCCAAGGCAGTATCAGCTATTTGATCTTTTTTCTGAAAATACATTTTAAGGTACAGTTTTTATTCATATGCATGATAGCTAAACTATTATCCTTACCTAAATACCATTTGTCTCAAGCAATAACTGACTTTGAAGAAAGTCACTCGCATACACTAATAACATTCTACGAAATCCATATAACACATACCTTACCTACTAGTATATATTACTCTAGCTACTAGCAGTACCGACTTGCATTTGATTTACTACGTACACAGTTGGATCACCTCCTTGTTGATAGTATTCAGAAATCCACGCGCCACTCGCCTTTCCTCGTTAAGCATCCTGAGGTTGATTAAGATCTAGCCCATGCATCCCCTTAAACTAATTTCTTAATTCAGTTAATAACAAAATTACTTTTAGATAAGCAAGACCATAATTGTGGCTATCTATTTCTGGAACTAGTGATCAACAATTAGCTTATGTCAGAGATATATACATATATATATAGAGGGCGCCTCTGGTGGGTCTGGTACTGTTTGGTGAGTCTGTGAGTCCAGATCTGGACCTCACATCTGATTATTAGAAAGCTCTTTATTGTGACACGTGTCTGGTGGGTTTGAATTTAGTTTGGTTAGTATTGAATGGGGGTTAATGTGTTGAGGGTAGTTTGGTCTTTGTCTCAGTCTCTCACCTTCTGACACCTACGCTCCTCTGAAGCCTCTCACCCGCTCCTTTGTCAATCTCTCACCTTCTCTCACCTTCTCAACCAAACTCACCTTCTCACGTTCAAACCAGAGAGACGACGAAGTGGAGACCGTCGTGGGTCTGGATGGAGATCGGGATCTGACGAAGGCCGACGGTGCAGACGAAGGCCGACGCAGACCGGCAAGCCTTGGATCTGAGGTCGTGGATTTGGGTTGGATTTGGCCGGCGGTGAAGTGGAATCGAAGAGGCAGAGGGTTAGACAAATGGGTGGTGTACGAAACCCTAACCCTAATTTTAATAATGAGTCGGACAAGGTGTAGGAATTGAAGATTAGGAATGAAATTGAGAGGATTGGGAGTGGTGAGGGTGGAGATGGTGATGGAAAGATTGAAACTTTTGTTGGGGAGAATTCTCCAGATTTTGATGCAAGGGACAGGTGGGTTTTACTTATTGTTTTTACTTCATTTTTTGATCTGAAGTTTTTTATTTATTTATTTTGATGCAAGGGACAGGTGGGTTTTTTTTGTTGGGGACAAGTTTTTTACTCCAGATTTTGCTCTAAAGTTTTTTATTTATTTTTTCCCAACCATTTACGATGTATGTTTGATACAAGATGTAAACTAAGCTGCAATGTGTGTGTGTGAATTTTGTGCATGGGGTATTTAGCGGTGGAGTTCTGATGTGTGTCATCTTCAGCAGTTTGGTTTTATCTGATGTTGCGAATTGAAGTATTAACTATTTTATTGAGAGGTTTCTTGACGATTCTTGGATACCTGTAAGTGTAATAAATGTGTAGGAAAGAGTGAGTATATGCCTGCATATGATCCTGATCCTTTTAGTTTCTTTAAGCTTTATGTGGTCCTGACAATGAAAGCTTTATGTTTCCCATTTTTGTGTTGCATTTTAGTCGTACTGCATTTCGTTTTGAAGGGTATGTTAGGTGGATATTTGACGTGAGTTCTGTCATTGTGTTTGAAGTTGCATTTTATAGTTGCATTTTATAGTTGCATTTTATGTTTGCATTTTATAGTTGCAACTAATATTATTGCTTTCATGTTTACCTAATGTGTATTATGTTGTTTGTTCGTAAAGCTGAGATTTTTAATGTCTGTTTGTTTACACAGGTGTTCTTCTTGCTGTGGTTGCCACCTTAGGAAGTGCATCAGCATGATCGATCAATATGGCTCATTCATGCATGTAATGTGTCTTGTACACTTGTCATATGTTTTAGGATCCGGATCTGGTGTAGCGTGAAATTAATTTGTAATTTGTTTTTTATTAATGCATTTTGATAGCATTTGTTAGATCATAATTTGTGAAATGCACATGTGAAATGAGCAATGAAATGCGATAACTAAATAATGGAAATCATTTGTTACCGTACAACTATGATTTCCATCTGCCAACACAACACAAAAAAGGGTAAATGATACGGAAACATGTTAAATTTATACAAAAAAAGCAATACAATGAACATGGAACACATTTGTAAACTTAATGCGAAGCCGGGTAAAAGCAACACAATGAACATGGAACAAACATAGGAATCAAACACTAAGGTGCAACAATAAGATGCAACAAAAATGTGCAACAATAAGGTGCAACAACAAGGTCCAACAACAAAGTTGCACCTTACTGAACTTATAACTTACTGAACTTATTTTATGCTCTGTATTGTTGCAATTTGTTATTGCACTTCCCCCTTTCAATTTGTTATTGCACCTTCATGTTGCAACTTGTGGTTGCATTTATTACTTGCACCTTGTAGTTTATTAGTTGCACCTTGTAGTTGCATTTATTAGTTGCACCTTGTATTTGCAGTTCTATGTTAGTTTTTGGTTATCTGGTCGCGGAGTGACAATGCAACTATGAATTCTAAACTTCATTGTTGCAACTTGTTATTGCACTTCCCTGTTGCAACTTGTTATTGCACTTCCCTGTTGCAACTTGTAGTTGCAACTTGTAGTTGTAATAGTAAGGTGCACATGTGGGGTGCAACAGTTAAAATGCAGTTGAGAGTGCGATTGTTTGGTTTACAAACGGGTTAGAATGGGTTGAGATTATGAAAATGGTGGGGAAATGAAAAGCTTAGATTATGAAAATGGTGGGATTGATTAAGGAGAGAGGGTTTTGTTTATGAAAATGGTGGGGAAATGAAAAAGCTTGAATTATGAAAATGGTGGGATTGATTAAGGAGAGAGGGTTTGGATTATGAAAATGGTGGGGAAATTAAAAAGCTTCAATTTATTAAAATGGTGGGATGATTAAGGAGAGAGGGTTTGAATTTTGAAAATGGTGGGTTTGTAAGGAGAGAGGGAAAATTAAGGAGAGAGGGAAATTAAGGAGAGAGGGAATTTTGAAAATTAAGGTGAGAGAATGGTTCAAAACATCACATTGCATTTAATGATGCCATCTAATCAAGCTAACTAGACTAACTAAACTAACTAAAATCCTAACTATTCCCATATTACCCTTTAGTTTGACTAATAGAGGACCATTCCTAACCATTGATTTAAAACTCATCTAATGGTCCATAGTTGGACTCATGGATCCACCAAATAGTGGTGGATCCACCAGATGGATTTCCTATATATATATATGTTCTTGATACGTGGATCCGGTTAGCACCATATTCTAACATTTACTTTTATTACAACTCTCTTAAGCCCAAACAACTAATATTCTCACATTTACTAATTGCCCCCAAAAAGGAAATTAAACCACCCTCACAAGGACCACTAATACTCTCTCACATTTACTAATCTGTTAATTACTGTCTTTAGACTCATGTTTCAGCTTATAAACATTTTTGATAATACAATATTTTTGTCAACTGTGACTATAAATGTATAATGCTTTCTATTCAACTTTTGCAGCTACATAATGAACCCAAAATATGCTCTTATAAACTTCTTTATGTCAGTTAATCGTATTATATGACAACTTGGGCTCCATCTTTGAATTCACAATATCAAGTGCCGTTCCGTTTTCCAATTTACCGTTTACAGCTTATCGACCCATTGCCACGAGCTAAATTAGCATCAGCAGGCACAATGGAGTTAGCCTGTGACTCTAGTTTGACACTTTTCTCTGTTTACAATATTAATAGCTAGTTAAGCATCATGAGACAAATAACTAATGGAGCAAGCATGTTGCTAAGCGTGAAAAAGAGACACTCCAATGGGAGATTCTGTACCTAGTTTCATACCTATGTCAAAGCGAATGCTTACACTTTCGCTTGATAAGTTGAAACTGTCTGAAAAACAAAATATTCTGAGGCCTTGGTAGAAGTAATATATACATACCCCAGATGTTGTATTCTCCCCACTTCCATCTGTCGACTGTCGCCCCAACTACATGAGGTGCACAAAATGATCATACAATTGGAATGCTAAGTTCATTGTATCATATGTGCTCCTCCCTTTCAAACTTGCTACAAAAATTGGTAGAGAAAAGGCAATTGAGTAACATCATCTACATTACCTCTACTACTCGCATTGCCTCCTGTTGCATTCCAGGGACTCTTGATGCTTAGAGCAGTTGCAGCCTGCATCGCTGTAAACGATTAGACCTTCAGCAGCTTGCGATACTATTTGTCTGATGTCACATATTATTATTAAACTAAAACGGTTCTTTTCAGAACCCAAACCTTTAGCAGGTGTTTTTATCAGTACTAAATTGCAAAACCAAAAAAATAGTGAGATCCTGTACCAAAGATTCCGAGGTTGGCGGTGTTTAACAAAAAAATGGAGACAAGGTATAGAAACTCGCAACGAATGGAATACCATGCAAAAGTAAAGCATGATTAATAATTTTGAGTGAGTAATAGCTGGTCAAATAAAACAAAGGCTTTCTTCTTAACAGCTAAATGCATGATATCAGATTAATAAGAAGCATAACACAAGAAACTCTTGAAATGAGCCAGCAATAGATCTCTTGGTCCAACCTTTTCAAACATATTCCATGTCATTTGAGTCCAAACTGCAGAACAAAAATCTGCATTCTCCAGTCATTTTCCAGCCACTTTCAGCCTGCTTTTCCGGCTAAATTTCGGTCACAATTTAGGCTCTGAATCTGAACGGTTCCTATACTAACCTCAACACCCAAGCTTGAGACTTTAACCAAAAACTAGCTCAAACATGACTTATTTCTCAACAAAATCTCCAGCAAGAATTCGAATGAAGATGATTAAGGTCGCAGACAACATCTACATCTTCGCTCGAATTTAAAAACATATTTGTATTATAATATATTGGATTAGGTTCAAATGAGACAACTATCGATGTGTGAAACAAGAAGACTTCATCTCATTCATTCATTTTATTAAATCTAACGGATGTGGTTTAAAACCACTTTTCTCAACCACCCCCGTGTTTTGCGCACACTTGTCCCCCAATTTAATTAAAAATGAATTAATCATAACCGTTAGATTATTAAAATCAACGTGTAAGATTTTGTCTCACCGTCTCACAAAATTCATTTGTCTCACAAGAAACCAACTCATAATATATTTATTGTTAATTAAATATTCTCTTCAAACTTATTATTTTATTGAATCATGTTTGGGCCATAACATTAGGTTAGACACTGGCCAGCCCATTATGATGTAGCCCAAAGCATAATTTTAATTTTCGTAATTTGGGCGAAACATGTCTTAAGCAAAATTTCAAATAAAAAATGACTTCACTTCACAACACAAGGATCTTGGAACACACTGGCTCAAACCAGAAAAGATCTTAATCCCAAAAATCAAAAATAAACCCAAAATCTTAACTCCACATGGAGCTCTTTTGAAATCCCAAATATCATGGTACATCGCTGCTAATGAAGCAACATGTCAATAAAGGAGGGATCAAAGAGGTCCAAGAGGATTGCAGTCAAGCCCAACAAATAAAATGAGTTTGCTGTAGAATATGTTGATAAGAAAACAAGTCTAGAATATGTTGATAAGAATGCTATGTAATAGGGAATGAAAAATGATAACAAGAATATACACTAATCATTCTCCTATCTCACCCCATTCTCAGTCCTCACCTCCTTCTTTCCCAAATCTCATCTCCTTCTTCTTAACAGGGTACTTACAACTCCAACCAACAAGTGTTTTGTGGAAATACAAAAAGTTATTGCAAAAGCTGAGTGCATAGCAGCATGGAGTAGTTCGTAGCAGATGATATGGATAAAGCATATGCTGGAGGAGTAAGGTGTGACACATGATGTTATGAGACTCGACTTTGACAACATGAGTGCCATAAGCAAATCAGAGAATCGAGTCCAGCATACACGAACAAAGCACATATACATCATACATCATTTCATTCGTGAGCTTGTGGAGAGAAGAGTTGTTCTAGCCCATGTGCGCACAAATTATCAAAAAGCAGATATCTTTATCAAAGCACTAAGCGTACAACAATTCGAGACATTAAGGTCTGAATTGAGAAAATGCGCAGTCGATAAATAATATGACATGTGATTTAGTAGTCGTTTAATTAGAAAAAAGAGATTTTATGGACTACCGGAAAAGGATAAAGGAAATGTCGTACTTAAATTTCAGATTTGTATGTTTGGAGTGTGCTATTTCTTTAACAAATTTGGGCAAATTATTGAAGCGGGAGATAAGGGGTGTATGAGGATTTTTCGGAAGGTGAATAGTTTCCTTTGGAAACTCAGCTTATCTCCTACTCAAAACTGAATTTTGAATTCAAAATTCTCTCACAAAGCTTATGCGAAATGAAATCCTCACTAGATAGGAACCCTAATCCAATAAATCAAGATGGTGGACACACAAACAGTAGCATCTACCACCAGCGCTGCACATGCAACAACCTCAGCAGCGGAATTTGACCTGTATGTTCCACTACAGGTGGTGCCCCCGACGGAGGAGCAGATCAGTACTGATGTCACCAGCAAAGCTCTACGATCAAGAAGGGGTCAAAGAAATCACCCATGAAGATGGTCATGCATGCGAAGTCCGTAGCCACTAAGGGAGTTGAGAAGAAAGCTGCTAAATCCAAATCCAAGAAAGTCGATGAGAAAGCTAAGAAGGAAGCTGATCAAAATCAGATAAAGAGCTAGAGGACGAAAAAGCCAGGCTCAAAGCAGAAGCCACTACTAAGTAAAAACAAATAAAGTTGGCCGAGGAGTCAGCTTGGATAGCTCGTGCAGAGGTAAAGAGGCCCATTAGCTAAAAAAAGTCCAGCTGACTGTCAGTGGGCCGTATGTCAAACCCAAATCATTAACTTGTTAGAGCATCCCAATGCTATGATGTAAAGACGCCCATTAGCTAAAAAAAGTCCAACTATCTTCTAAATATGCATAACCAGATAGTATACACTTCTCCAAAGTAGGGATTAAATTCTTTCAAAATCATGAAGAAGCATGTAGTGGATCTTCATATTTGCTAATAGTATTGATAACCCTGTTGAGAATGTTGAGCCTGCTGCTCAAGAGGATTTTATTAATGTTCTGTGACTTAGTGCAAACTGTTGTGGATGAGTTGAATACAGTTGGTTGTGAAGTTGTGGTTGATGAGGTCGTTGGACCAGTTGAGAACATGAATGTCACATATGGTGGTGACGAAGAAACTGCTGAGATAGTAGGAGTTGATATGGATACCCCTGTAACCGATGCAAAGGGAGTTGGTGCCATTGATGAGGAACAAAATGAGTCTAGTGGGTCTTCGAAATACACGGTGAAGTGACCAGAGTACACCATTGAGATCAGAGCAAAAGTTAGTACTCAGACACGCATAACGGAGAACCTGCTGAAGGTGAAAGTTTCACAAAAGCTTATATGTTGACACAGATCACGTCCTGGTCGTTCGGGAGGAGACCATTGCCACGGGAGATCACTGTCGAGGACACGTCCTAACTGTCAGGAAGGAAGCTAGTAGTTCGGAGAATACAATAGAGGATAAAGCAGCGTTCGGGAGAACACAGGCTCTTGTGACATGACATAGAGCAGGAACACTAAACTGAGGGGAGCTAAGTGCGCATTGAGATAGGATGATAATAGAAGGACTTGAAGGGAGAGACTTGCAAGTGTGTACTTTGTTTTCCAATCTTTCTAGTGGATTGCTGCATGTTGTAATTGAAATAACTCACCCCATACGTACGTACATATTGTCCCGAAGTGGGTTACCAAATATATGGATCACTACATTTATTTTTAGTATTTTATATTTATTCGAAAACACCTTCGAAACATACTAATTTGTTTTCATAGAAGTTATAATTCCAACATGTAGGACAAGTTTTACCACGGACACGAACATCGTGCACTTCGAGAATCTGTATAATACACGCAACTTCACAAGCCAGATACACACCACCAACATAGGCACCTTCAGCGTGCAATATTTGTAACAATATAAACATGAGTTGCATCATACTCATTACACATAAAACTATGCAATTAGAATAAGGCAATTGGCTTTTCAAATCTCACGCGTTAATGATTTCATTTCCAATTTGTTGGAATTGGATGGCAGCGCGCTGCCTTGATCTAATTACATAAATAACATTTATTAAGCTAAAGCTTAAAGAAAAAATAGAAAATCACAAGGCTTAGGTGTTAGCAGTTAAGTTTGTTGCATCATGTTTTGTTGAATAAGTGCATGTGTTGTACTAGTTTTTGGCATGTCGCAGCATGATGTGTAGTGGGTAGTTTTTTAAACTCGTTCTTCAGATACTGAAGTAGTGTGCTTGAGTAGCGTGATAAGTGTGGATCATGGAGTGAGTTCATAAAATGCAGCATATGTTGCTGCACAAAAAATATGAAAAAAGGAAAAGGGCATTTGTTGCTCTGAAACTACAAGTCTTTACATACTCTGTTTTTTTCTTCTGGGAATTTGTTCTGTGTGAACAATAGCAAGTATAGTTATATTAGGTACTGTAGAAAATGGCAATAAGATATCAATGGAGCTTCGGTGAAGGTGCTAGAGATAATCGGAATCACAGATGTTTTTGAGAAATTGATTTTCATTGATTAGCAAATACAAGGGAGGCAAAGTATGTTATATATAGTTGCCACATTTCTGGTAATTACACACTGTATCTAAAGTCCTCCATAATTACATAACACTATACTTTTTGACACTTTACAAATTGGACCCAAGTTCAAATTAGGGTCTTCAGCCGGGATTTTGAATTAGCTTTGTCAATATTGGAGGCACTGTAGGAGGCACTGAAGTTGAGTTTGAATTGGTACCTCCTACAACAGCAGTAGGAAGGTCACGAGGTCCTGTCAGTTACCCACAATTGACTCGCACAAACTACATGCTTTGGGCGATGCAGATGCGAGTAGCATTGCAATCAGCTGGCGTGTGGGCTGCTGTACACTTTGACCAGGTCGATTTCGAGATGGATCGTGAGGCTTTGCTGGCTATTTATCAGGGCGTGTCAGAAGACGTGATGGCGTCACTTGCTGGTAAGGATTCAGCGAAGGCAGCTTGTGAAGCTATAAAGTCAGTTAATGTCGCGCATGATCGTGTCCGTGAGACAAACCTTCAGACATTGCGCAAGGCATTTGTGGCTTTGGAGATGGGTGATGCAGAGTCCGTGGATACTTTTGCAGCAAGGTTGAACAAATTGGTGTCTTCGATACGTGCTCTCGATGACGAGGTGAAGGAAGTTGTCGTCGTACGAAAGATTCTTCAAGCAGCGCCTGCGCATTTGATGCATAGCATACGTCTCGTTTAAGGGGGTGTT